>KE373346.1:96472-108123 GCA_000418225.1 Zizania latifolia | reverse complement strand
GAATGTCCACCTTCCCTTGCAAGGTGCAGCCTACCATCCTCGCCATGGTCAAATGATGCACCCATGGCAATGAGTTCCTTCACATGCTCTGGTCCTTCTGTGCATACTACCTGAAATGTAACAAGGAAGCTGTTAGTCAAGAACTATAATTTTATAACAGGCAATAATCCAATGGAAGAATGCATTGATCGCATTGGAGTGCACTACAAATCAACTATTGCCTTCATGATGGATGCTAAACTTACCCTGAAAGTCTCTTCATCACATAGATAAGACCCTGCAACAATTGTATCTGGCATGTGACTCAACAGAATCTGAGGGGCATAAAACAGCACTAACACCACCTTGTGCGTAGTTTGTGTTGCTCTCGTGAGGCTCTGCTTTGGTAATGATGGCGACAGAGCCATGCTTAGAAACTTCTAGAGCATACCTTAGGCCAGCGACACCGCTGCCAACAACCACAAAATCAAAATATTTTGTGGCATCGTCTTGCAAGCTTTTGAGGGAAGAGGCTCTAATGGAGTTGACCTTGTGCCTCATACGCTGTTGGGAAGCATTAATAACCTTCGTGCCAATGAAATGAGGGATAGCACAGAATCAGTAAGCACAATCAGCACTATGTCATCAGCTTAAACAATACAACAGTAACATTCAGGATTTGCCATCAAAGCTTGAAATTTGCATCAGGTAACTCCACAGCAAATTGACAGTAGAAACCAAATGAACATGTTTTTCAGGACCTCTGAACTTGTTATCTGAATCTGGTTCTTCCTATTTTTAAGCACTTATTTCAATTTCTCATAAAAAGTATATTTATTTATATAAACCCTCTATTTAGCCAAAATTCATGGTGAAAGAAGGATGGCGAGTTTGCCATCAGCTTTTTCAAAAGGTAAATTATTTGAGCAGTAAGATCAAAGTATCCAGCTTCCTAGTAAAAATAAAGCTGATGATCATTTGGAACAAATACATCTGAAGACATCTAAGAGTTGCAAGATCACCTGGAGATATGAAGCTGGGCGTATCTGTTGTGAGACAAGCAAGCCATCCCCAAAGCTTGCATGTGCCCTTTGTGGACATGCACCATCGCCTTGCATTGCAGGTTCACAAAGCCGTTCATCAGGTTCACCATCCCAATCCTGGCTCTGCACGAGACAAACAAAATCGCATAGACAAATCAAGATCACCGAAATCAATAGGATTTCTCAACATGCAGCACCGAAACCACACGAAAGAGGAGGAATTCCGAGGAATCGCACTAGCAAACCCAACATGGACACGAGCAGCACCAGATGCCAGCCAAGATCATCTTTTCGGGACCATGCCAGTACTGAACAATTGCAAATGGGAAGATTAAAAACACAAAAAGATTTGACTGCGAGTAACCTACCAGGCAGTTACAGAATCACCGGAGGAAACGAGACCAGCAGGAAGACTTGGACGGAGCAGGCGAAGTAGACCAAGAAGCTTGCCTGACCTTGTAGCAAGAACCTCTCCTGCCTCAACGGGAAGAAAATGACGGGGAAGCGGAAGCAGAAGCCAGGTGGTGGCTGGAGATTAAACGCACCCTCTGGGCCCCTGAAACAGCAGGGTGAGGCTGGCGGAGGAGGTGGCCGGTGCCTGACCTGATTGGAACCACCGCTAGGAGAGAGAGGAGGACACGTCTGTCCAGAGGAGGGAAGGATATTAGAAGAGAATATACGAAGAGAGTCGGAGATGAAGGGAGGTGCAGCCGCCGCATTACCGTTGGAGGCCTCGGCCGCATCGCACGGCTGATCCCCACAGAAATGGCAAAGCTTCTAGAAATCGAGAGGAGCGGAGGGGATAGAGGAGGTGAGGATTTGGGCGTTAACTTGGTGGGTCTCGTTTCTGGTAGCTTTGTTGGGTTAGGTCTCACAAGTTACAACTTTATTGCTAGTAAATATCCCGTGCTTTGTGCTTTGTAACGGAGTTTATTTTTAATGATAAACATTTATTTATAGCATGATATTTATTGTCTCAATTTACTGATATCTGAAATGTTTTTACGGATCATATGATATCTGATCTACAGTACTGTATACAGGAACAAAGTGTGTGGACTTAATTAGATCACATCATCATCTTCTCCTATTTTCGCTTGAGCAATCTGTACAACGGACGAACATGTCCAGGTTTTTCACACTTGTTCTTGTGCTAACCAACAGCTGACGCCGTCTCAGATAGCGTCACTGCTGCACGACGTCTCCATTAACACCGACAGTGACAGTGACAGTGAAATGAACTTACCAGGGGAATGTAATTAAAGTTTGTAGTCACGACACTACTCGTGGAATCTTCAGACAATTACCTACAGACATTTTCGTCCATCAGAGCAGAGAATATCTAAGCCAAAGGAGTATGAAACACAGAGAAACTGAGGTGTACAAGTTAGAGGTTACAGTTTTAAGCTATTTTTTAAATGACAGTACACTTAATTACCAAATGGATGGCTGGAGGAAGATGATGCCAAACAGAAAGTAGGTAATTAGGATTGTATGAAAGAGGAGAAGAATTCTGAATCGTATTTGCACTAATAAATTTCAGAAGGCGGTGATGAAACTGCGAACTGACCATGGTGCGTGCGGGTCTCTTCCAGAGCAGGGTCATCGAACATTCAGGCTGTGTCAGCAGTCACCTGCTCCCTGCTGTCACTCCCCTGAACTGAACTGAGAGCCAGTTTCTAATAAGGAACAGAAACACAACAAATTCTATGAATCATATATCATTCTTTCCGGTTGGGGAAAAAATTCAGATTTCCACATTTGCTCAGAAAAATTGAATTGAAAGGAAACAAGCTAGTTTTCCAGAACAAACCAAGCACTGCAAGTTCACATAAACTGAACACAAAATAGCAACTTCTAGCAGAAATCAGAAGGCCTTCGAATTTGTTACAATTATATTGAATTTTGTATTTATCCATTATTATATGTTGAGTAAAGCATCTAGCTAAATTCATGAATGTGTGAATGAGAGCATAAATCACACCCAATTAAAGCACCAGGGGTGAAGCGGCACAAACCTTTTGTTCAGCTTCCTCAAAAAGTTGTTTATCAATACTTCTTGCAATGCCCACAAGATAGGATGTCTTCAAGTTGCTGAATTCCTCCCGCTCTTTGAGGTACTCTATTCTGGATAAGAAAAAGAATCAGGATATATTTTGAAAACAAGAGATATGGGCAATAAATTAGATAATAAAAAATTGAGCAGTCTCCTTTTCCACCATTATCTAGTATTTCTAAAGGAAATATTTGAAATAACAAACTATATATTTGTTTAAAAGAATCAAGCACAGGAACAAGGACTGTAGAACAGATTACCCACATATTCTGCAGCAGGGTTGTAGTCTGAAAAGATAAGTACTCCCTCTGGTCAGAAATACTTGTTTGGAAAAAGCTCCAGCCAAACTTTCAAAACTTGGAGTATCAATGTATTCTTAAATATTTAGATTGGATACATGAAAATCATATGTATACATTTGTCTAGAAAAATACCATCGTAGTATTACAATTTTAATGGGTTTTATAAATATCTTACAGTAGAAATGAATGAACATATATTTAAAAGACCATGTTCGTGTCCAGAACAACAAGTATTTGTGACCGGAGGAAGAATTGAACATTGGAACTTAAGCAGCATATTAAATTCAAGGAATCAACAGCGACAAGGCAAAGAGAGAGAGAGAAGATATAATTTATACAACTAAGGATAAAATGTTTAAGCACATAGGATTATGTTTATTTTCATGGAAAATACCTGAATTATTTCACACGATCAATCTAAAGAACCTTTTACGTGTTAGCAACCATAAAATCTGAAAAGTTTAACTACACACTTTTAAAAAAGGTATATATTTCTTGAACAAAGGTAGTATCTTGTCCTAGTGTGCAATAAGGTTAACTATACCATATCAGCAAAACATGATCAATAATGAAATCCAATCTTTGCAAAAGAAATGAAAATATGGTTAGCAGCATCACTGCATCACAGTGCAAATGGCATTAAACTAACAATGCAGGCAACATTTTATAACACTGTTGGATATTTGCAGAATAATGCTGGCAATCGACAGCTAAAATTGCCCACATTTTATAGAATGATACAAAATTTATAGAAAGAAACCAATTTTATTGCACAGATGTTCACAGCACTACAGAACAATGCATTCTTAGAAAATAGAGTAAATTTCATAAAATGGCAACTACTTTGTCAATATTACCTTTGTTCAAACACGGATGGTTCTAACAATACTAAGCAGTAATCAAATTGCTCAGAATCTCTGATCAGTTTAAAGGAGCGCACTCAGCCAGAAAATAAGCAAATAAGCTACTACAGATGTGAAATGTTCATATGCTACAAAAAGCAGCAATAAAGAGGCAAATGAAAATATATACCGCTGAAACAGTAAAAGCAGTCAGCAGCTTCTCTTCATTTTCCTTCGTCGTCACCATAAGAGGAAGTTCTAGTCTTTCCAGGTCATCTTCTTTCATGGTGACACATACAATGCCTGTGCCATGCCTCACTATGAAAGCCATAGCCTCGGGTGTCACCTTTGATGCTCCCATAATAAGATCCCCTTCATTCTCTCTGTCTTCATCACCCACAACAATCACATACTGTAATATAAACACTGTCAACATATGAAGGCAACCGCTTTAAAAATCTTAAATAATTCTAGAAAGTATGAATTTTGTAACAAGAACATACTTTTCCTTGGCGAATATCCTCAATAGCTAGATATGAATGAGAAACCATCTGTAGGGCTGTCTAGGTCAAGCTCATCATCAGCAGCAGAAAACCCATCAACAACAGATGACATATTAGGATGTAAACGATTACTCGTGGAACCAAAATTCAGAGTAAACAGAGATAAACCACACCTTGTTCTCTGGGTAAACCTTCTCCTTGTACCAAGCTGGCCTGTCTGCAAGATCAATCCCGACAATCTTGATCTTATCCTGCAGACCCTGGAAAAGAAAAGAAAAACCAAAAAAAGATCCAACTTTTTTCGGTGCAACACCAGAACTACGGATTGCATCGGCAAATCAAAGAACAGCAGGTACCTTGTAGTTCCTGGTAATCCAAGTGTGCTAAGCGTACGGGCAGTGATACGCAACGTACAACCTTTTTGATACAAACAGATCAAATCAAGCCACTACCGAAGTGAAAAACAACAATATATTTGTAATTTCATCTCTTGCCTGGGTAAATATTTACCTGGTGGTGCCATCGAAGAGGGGAGGGGGCTCCGAGGAGGAGGTCAGGGAAGGGGGGAGCACCTCTTTCGTAGAGCTGGACATGGAGGAGGAAGAAACAAAACTTTCAGAAACCCAATCAAGAACCAAAAGGGTCAGATTGCCAGTCTAGGGCAAGAGATTCTGCTCCCCGGCGTCGCCGCCGAGCCGACGAATTCACCTGGCCGGTGCGGCGGCTGCTATGGCGACTGTCCAGGAGAAATTCTTGGTGACTCGGAGGTGGCGACGTGCGGCTCGTCGCGAGATAGGGGGAACCTTTATACGCGCCGATAGGACGGGACGCCAGAGCGCGTGGTGAGGAGGCAGGGGGAGCGGTTGCGGCGAGGGGAGGAGGCCACTGCGCACGGTGGAGGGGAGTGGAGTGCGGACAGCAGATGGACGAAACTGCGGTGGCGTCCACGGCAGAGAGGCGCCCGCGGCGCCTGAGAGGACGACGGCCTCGCGCGGATCCCGAGCGTGAACCTCGTGAGAGGACGACGGCCTCGTGCGGCAGCGGTTGTGGCGTTGAGCGCGTGGAGGGGAGGACGGCGACGTGACGAGATCTGGGTGGGAGGGCGGTTGCGGCGGCGGTTGTAGAGTAGAGCGTGGGGAGGAGGCGGTTGCGGCGCCTACGCGCGTGGGGGAGGGGGGCGCGGCGCGCTGCGCGTGTGGGGAGGGAGGGAGCTACGCGCGAAGGCGCTGCGAGCAGACAGACGAAACTCTCGCGTTATAATATAACTAGTCAGATGCAATGCTTTGCATCGGAACCTTAATTTTAATGACAAACACAAATTTAAAGTAATAATATTCGCGCATTGAAACGTGCAACTTACTGGTAGTATACAGTAATTTGCTTGCAGAATTACTTTGAAGATAGAAACACTAAGTTGAATGATACAATTGATTTTTAATCAGACATTAAATAATAATAAATTAATTAATAAATTATTTTCCAGAATTCATTTACAATAATGTGATTGAATAAACAAAGCTAAAATATGGGCCTAAAAATTTCGTTTCAAAATAAATCGCAGCGGAAGAATTTCCTAAAAATTCTTTTCGCTTTAAAATTTGCTTCCCAAAATTTTCCTTTAAATTTTGGAGCAATGAATTTAACCTTAATAAAACAAACATAATTGCAGATTTTACTTTAATGACATACTCCATCTTCATTTGTTTCATCTTTGCTCAGTTCCTAGATGTCTTTGCTTTGATTCTAAGGAAGGCCAACATTCGAGCTTGTCTCTAGAGTTCATGTTTCCAAATTTGATCCAACTCCGACGTTCTAATGCATTTGAACCTTCGAGCATTTCATGTCACTTTTTAATCCCTAAATTACTTGGGATTTCTCTCAAATTCTTGAATTATTCATATCCTTTGTAAAACCATTAATTATTTCCTTTGAAATTTTAGAGAAAATTCAAATCCTTGATTTCGTGTTCAAAATTATAATTTCAAATTTCGACACGAAAGCAAAATTTCTCAATTTTCCGAATTTTGGAAAACCATTAATTATTTCCTTTGAAATTTTAGAGAAAATTCAAATCCTTGATTTCGTGTTCAAAATTATAATTTCAAATTTCGACACGAATGCGAAATTTCTCAATTTTCTGAATCATCGAATATTCTCTAAGATATTCAGGATTTAATTCTTTAAAATCCAAAATCCCTTAAAAATCCCTCCATTCTTCTCTCCTTTTCCTTTTTCCTCTCTTTCTTTTTTCCCTTTCCTTTCTCTCTCCCTTTTTCTTTCTTCCTCTCTCTCCTTTTCCCTGGTTCCTGGCTTTCTGCCCGCAGCCTCCTTCTCTCCCCTTGTTCTCCCTCCCAGCGCCTCCTCCTTTCTTCTCCCTGCCGCAGCCCCTCCTCCCACAGGCGCTGCCCATTTTCCTCTCTGGCCCTGCCCACTACGCCCACACCAGCCCGCGCTGTGCCCATCCGCCGTCGCCCCCGCGCCAGAAACCGCTTCCGCACGCCGCGCCGAACCGCCATGCTGCAGCCGCAGCCGCCCTCAGCTCAGCAACCGCTGTCGCCCACGCTGCCTGCGAGCGACGTGCGCGCGGTGCGAGCGGACGGCTGGCGCGCGCTGCGCGCGGGCGCATGTGGGGACGGTGCGGACGGACGATTTTCACGCTTTATAATAGTAGAGATAGTAGAGATTAAGCCGTAAGAAGTTAGGATTAGCCTCTTGGAAAATAGGAATATCCTTCAAAGTGAGGCTTGTAGGACGATTCGATGATCAAACTCGAGATCAAGCCAATGAAGCTGGAAACGGATTTTTTTGCAATAAATACATAGGAGCACTGTTTAAATAGTAAAATGTGTCTTGTGCTATAGTAAAATACAGTAAACATGTGGCTTTCGACTTCTTTGCCCTTGTTTCGGTATCAGGTGTTTGTGGTGTTGATGAAGCGGGACCGACCCAATTGGGCTGGTTCATTTAGTTGGACGGCAGTAGCCTAGGTCATGACCCTGGTCTTGGCCTTTTGGAGCTCTAATGTCTCCAGCATCTTGGCGAGAGCACTCTCAATGGCGACCAGGTTTGCCACCAGAGTACGGAACACTTTGTGGCCCTCAAAGTCCGCTGTGAAGTCATCATTGAGGTTCTAGCGCAACCAATCATCTTGGAGCTCCTTGCCCCATTGTTCCCAATGAGCAGAGTGATCGGCGTTGCAGTTGCAATGAGCTTGTCGGTGGCAACTCGATTCGACGACGTCAGTTGGCTCATCATTGGAGAAGACAGTGGTCATCATGAGGAGGTTGGTCAGCGCCACAGAGCTGATTGACTAGGACTCCTTCCTGGGCCATGCTCGAGGCTCGACGCCATACTAGCGGTGCTATACCACTTGGCCCTACAAGGTGGAGAAAATGATGAAGTCGGTGGGGCGGTCGATGGAGAAGTCCGCCATGCTCGGGGTCAGAGCGGCTAGTCGGGCGATTTGGGCCGTAACGAGTTCGGTGAGGCTCTCGAAGATAAAGATGGAGCCAATGAGGATAGTAGAATCGAACTACAGATGACAGCCATAAAGCATGTGGATGAAATACATTGATTCCCTACCTGTTGCATCAACTGTCGATGTTTTATTAAATAGTCCACCAACAGAGGTACCTGCGGTGGTGATTTGTATGGTAGGATAGCGCTGGTTTCTAGACTAGATGATCGACTCAGAAAAGAGACAAAAAATTTTAAATAGGCTTAGGCCTCTCAGAGGATAATAACCTCATGTCTTATGTTCTGTATTGTAGATTGGATCTAAAAATATAAGCAAAGGCTTGAAAGCTAAGATATATGTAAGTCTTGATGTCTCTAGAGGGCATCCCTCGCCCTCTTATATAGTGCAAGGGGCAGGGCTACAGATATGGTCGAGTCAGTTTCCTACATCTTGTCACGCTGCTGTCCTCGTCGTTGTTCCTGCCCAGCTCTATGCGTGCCCGACCGCGTTGCGCTAGCCTCACCATGCGTAACGCCAGGCTACAGTCGTGCACACGCTAGCCGCCAGCCACGCCCGCACCACGCTCGCGCGTGCGTCCTCGCCCCTTGTGTGTATTTGTGCCTAGTGGATTGTGTTCTGTCGGTTAGCAATGGCCGATTGTCACCGGAGCTCGCCGACATCACGTCGCTTGGTGCATTGCTAGGGCTTACCGTCGCCAAAGCTTCCTAGAGTTCTGTATCCTGATCTGGTAGTTCTAGAAGCTCTAGGGTGTTCTCAATTTGGTGAAGCTGCTCACCTTTGATCGCTAGCACGTCATCGTCGCCTTCCGTGCCGTCGACCCATTCCAGGCTGTTAGCCGTGCTTGATCTCATGCAACGTGTTAGTTGATCAAGAATTAGGGAGTTCAGTGCTAGATCGAGGAAGATCAAGGCTGGTGCAACGTCGGCCGTCCAGTGTGTTGTCTTCCTTTCGCCCGAGCCCCTCCTCGTCACTGGTTTCGCTACTAGGTTATCACTGATGGAAATATGTCCAAGAGAATTCTAGGGGAATCGGAAGTTCTAGCCTGAGGCCGGAAGTTCCAGGTTCTGAAGCATCCGAAAGTTTTTGTTAGGCCAGAAGTTTCGAGCTAGCCCCAGTTTCGGTTTCTGGAGGAACCGAAAGTTCCGGTTGGACCGGAAGTTCCGGGCCTGCCTGAAAGGTGTGTTCTGAACAAATCGGAAGTTCCAGGTCAAAATAAATTTGATACAGAATGTTATTTTCGAAAGTTCCGGTTGAACCAGAAGTTTCAGACATAAATAAATTCGCATAGAAGGTTATTTTTGGAAGTTCTAGGTCCGGACCAGAACTTTCGGGTCAGACGAACAGATTAGATCTGTTGGGTTTTAATGCTAATTAAAGACCCATGAGAGGGCACTATATAAGGAGAGGAGGGGCTAGGACAAAGAGGCTGCTGTTGGTCGTTGCTTCGACCTAACCCTAGCCGTCACCTCTCCTGGCTACACCGGTTGTGGCCATCTCTCCCCTAACTTCTCGCGTGGTACTAGCATACCGACGTGAAGTGATCCCGTCTCTATACATGTGGATACCGTAGAGGCGCCGCTGCTACTGCGGTGCTGATCTTCCCGTGAAGGTCGCTGGACTACGTCGTCTTCACCGCCAACGAACGGATGGAGCTGATCAAGAACACGCTTCATCAACTCTACTTCCGCTGCCCTAGCGCGTTTCGTGGCTAGAGGTAATGATCTATGATCCCATTACACGTATGGTTCTTGGGCGAATGGGGTAAAATTTTAAAATTAGTGCTAGCGTAGCCTCCTCATAACCCAATAGTGGTATCAGAGCCTACGTGCGTAGTGTTCGATCTAGACCGATTACATATAGGTGATATGTGGTGGAAATAGATTAGATCTATTTGTTTTGCGTCATATTTTTGGAAGTTTCGGGTGTGACCCGAAAGTTCCGGGCCGAAATAAACTTCGTACAGAAGGTTATTTTCGGAAGTTTCGGGTTTGACTCGGAAGTTCCGGGCCCTTCGACCGGAAGTTCTAGACCTTTGAGCCAGAAGTTCCGGGTCTTGTTCAGCCACGTGTAGATTCTACGCCTAATTTATTTTTATAGAGAATGTTGTGACTGGTATGGCCTTGCAATGTATATGATGCATACGTGTAATTTTCATGACCTGCGTGTCAATTGTAAATGGTTACACCGATGCAAGCTTCCAAACCGACAAGGATGATTTGCGATCGCAGTCTGGATTTATGTTTTGCCTCAATGGAGGTGCAGTGATTTGGAAGAGTTCCAAGCAAGAAACGGTTGCAGATTCAACAATAGACGCAAAGTATATTGCAGCTTCTGAAGCTGCGAAGGAGGTTATTTGGATCAGAAAATTTGTTTCTAAGCTAGGAGTTGTCCCTAGTGCGTCCAGTCCAGTGGATCTCTATTGTGATAATAGTGGTGCCATTGCGCAAGCCAAGGAGCCTAGGTCACACCAGAAGTCTAAACATATACTACGGCGTTATCATCTCATCCAAGAGATCATAGATAGAAGTGATGTAAAGATATGCAAGGTGCACACGGATTTAAACATTGCCGATCTATTGACAAAGCCTCTCTCACAGCCCAAACATAAGACGCACTTGAGCTCTATGGATATTAGATACTTACGTGATTAAGTCTAGTGTATGTGAGAGAAAGTGTCATGTCTATGCTAATGTACATTGGATAATTGGTTATCTTCTCCTTGAATAAATATCTTTTACATTGATCAGCAAGTATATGACTTGTTTGTGAAACTCTTTGTTTTATTATGATGTTATTCTAAATGATCTCTAATCTTATATCATCATGTGGGACAGTGATGATTCATAGATTAGCACATTTGACTGATTGATGATCATGTTTCACGGATCATAGATATGGAGATATCAAATCAGTGATGTGAACACATGTTAGAGAACATGGTGTTGGATAGAACACTTTGAGATACTGCTGGGATTGTTATTTTCAAATGTGTCATCAGTTGTTCTCAAATGATGTACCTGCAGAATCCTTAGATCTGAGATCGTCATTGATTCTAGATTGTGTAGTAACACACTTAGGGGCTTCCAAACGCTATTCCGTAACTAGATAGTTATAAAGGTTGCTTTCGGGTGTGTCACGAAACATGTCGTGGGATGTGAGCGGTCAAGATGGAATTTACCCCTCCTACATAACGGGAGAGACGTCTCTGGGCCCCTCGAGATAGTCGGATTGAAAAGTGCATGGCCATGCCACTATGATTAAAGAGTTAATCTATCCTACTATATAATTGACGAGTTGAGGGGGTGGACACATCACCCCTCTAGAAAATCTCAGCCATCCACTTACTTTTATTGAATCTCAGCCGTCATCTATCCTATCAACCTCAGCCTCAGCCTACGCCAAAGCATCATCTCCCCTCCCGCCGCCCTCCCCCGTTAGCCCCTCACGC
>KE373346.1:26404-38458 GCA_000418225.1 Zizania latifolia | reverse complement strand
GCCTCGGCCTGCCGCGCCCCCGCCACAGCGGCATCAGCATCGAGCGTAGGGTAGCATCGGGCGCGTGGTGGCAGGGGGCGGTGGCTAGGGCGAGGCACGACAGCGGGTTTTTTAGTATGTGGCTGTCTTGGCATTTTATCGAACACCTTGCACGTGTCGTGGGTTTTTTTCAGTCAGCGTGCCACATGTGTCCCAGTTAGCGAAAACCACTGTCCGCTGAAAGTTCAACAGTGAACTGGTTTTGAAATTTTCAGGGGCTGCTTAAACGGTTTTATAGTTTAGGGGTTATTTAAATTTTCGCGATAGTTCAGGGTAGTAATTTGTACTTTTTCCTTTGCTTCACGGTGTTTAGTGACACCATTCTTTGTTTTCTCTTGCTGGTGCTTGCTAGTGTGAATGCTAACTTTGAGTTGTGTCTTAGTAGTTTGTCTGCCTATGTTGCCTTCTATAATCATTAGTAAAACCTTACTATTAGTTATGATAACTAAATCTGTGCTTTTTAATGTACCGTAAAAAGTAGTCCTCACATCTTTTCCAAAATATTATTTGTACCTGTATCATCAATTGTGCTTCGTTTATCTTGTAACTGAGATTGAATTGAAGTGGCAGAGCCAAAATTTTATTACGCTGTGACCATTGATCTATAAGGTATAATCATGTTTGTTGAGATGGACAAGGTAGTACTTACACAAATGAAATTCACTTTTAACTAAGGACTTATCTTAAAAAGGATTACTGGTTGCAGTACAATTTTAATGATCATGAGAATATGAGATGGCCCGAATTCCTTGTTTACCTGCCTCATCTTTCCATCCTGTTGAAAGGCCATTCTGTTCATGCAACTTTCTGAGCATATCAACATAAACATATGGCTACATGCCACAGCCATAATTGAATTTGTTAGCTGGAATAAACTTGTGCATTCAAACTGTGGTAAAAAAGCTCTGTTTGTTTGGTGGTTTCAAAAGTTATTCTAAAATTGTTGGGTCCAACTCTATTTTTGCTGATTTGTTATCCTTATGTGACCGAGTTTACTGTCAAAGGCTGTTCATGTCACGGTGGCATCATGCATGTGCAAGTATGATGGCATGTATTTTAGCATTTATCTCTATTTACTGCATGCAATTAGTTGGGTTTGTGCAATATTTTGTACCGTTCATTTCCTGTTTAACTAAAATTCTATATTATGGGCTGGATTCTACTGGATGAATTTACAATTTACTATCCCCTGTTTTGCTCCTATGCTTGCTACGTTATTTATATTCTTAACTTACTTCATATTTATTCAAATTAAAAAATGATGGTCATATTTGGGGTGCAACTTGCCAACTCCAATTAATTCCTTGCATTCCCCCCACATGAGCAAAATATCAGTACAGCATATCAGGCTTACCTCCCAGAGATATGTTAGAACTCTCCAAGTGCATGCCTTGACTTCTGCTCCATGTTTACAGACTTGGCATGCATGGTCTGTAGTAGAAAGCTAGTTTGTTGGAGCCAATACTACAATACATTGGTTAAGGATTTTTGATGGATGGATCTTTTCTTACTGATCAATCACCAAAGGTATACGGTTAAATGTGTTCGCCATAAGTCAGTCATCAAACACCTTGGCTGTAGGCAAAAACAAAGTGAATTAGCACTTCAAACCCTGTTAATATGATGGCCCAATATGTAGAGTCATCATTTTCAAGGAGCTGCATTGAACAGGCTGGCATTTATATACAAATCAAAGTCGATTTACATCCAGATTTGCAGTTTGACTGCTTTATAATTTGTATTAAACCATATCCTTTTTCACCCTACTATCCATTAATGTAATGTTGTTAGCGCATCATTCCAAAAAGGCATCTTAGTTACATCATATGTGCAAAGTACAGGTTGAATACCACCATTCTGGTGAGTGACAGTTCATTTTGTTGCTACTTTGCTTAAGAATGTCCATATTATTCATTCTCTCATTAGGCCAGATATGTATTGTGTTCTATAAAATTTCATTTCTCCTTTTTTGTCTCCTATGCCAATTTGTGCAGTTGGCCTATTCCATTATGATAATTAACTTACTTTTTTGCTGGTGCTATACTAGTACATTGACTCCTTTGCTTCCCTGTTCCAATTCATTGTTTTCTCTTTCCAAATTTAATTTTCAATAGTTTGTTAAGGTTGGGATATATTTCTGATTTATTCTTCTGGTATGGAATGTGCAGATTTGATATATTAGGGCTTCATGAATTTGATAGTGATCGTAAGAGGATGTCTGTCATCGTTGGCTGCCCTGATAAGACTGTTAAGCTTTATGTTAAAGGTGCAGACAGTTCTTTGTTTGGAATTACAAAAAAATCATTAGAGCTGGACATCGTTCGTGCTACAGAGGCACATCTCCACACATATTCTTCACTTGGTCTAAGAACTCTTGTTGTTGGTATGCGTGAATTGAGTCGACCTGAGTTTGAGGAGTGGCAATTGGCATATGAAAATGCTAGCACAGCAGTACTTGGGAGGGGAAATTTACTCCGATCAGTTGCGGCCAATATAGAGAGCAGTGTCCACATATTGGGGGCCACTGGGATCGAAGATAAGCTTCAAGATGGGGTTCCAGAAGCAATAGAATCTCTTCGACAAGCAGATATAAAGGTTTGGATTTTAACAGGAGATAAGCAGGAGACAGCAATTTCTATTGGCTACTCTTGTAAGCTGCTGACCAATGACATGACCCAAATTGTGATAAACAACAATTCAAAGGAGTCTTGTAGGAAAAGTCTCGAGGAAGCACTTGCAACAACTAAGAAGCTCAGAATCACTTCTTCAATTGGCATGCTGAGTCCAGAATTAGCATCAGAATCTGCTGGTATTACTCTTGCCTTAATTATAGATGGCAACAGCCTAGTTTACATACTCGAGACAGAGTTGCAAGAAGAGGTATTCATCTAAATATGTTTTTTATTTCTTTTTTCTATTTTAGCATATTTCGTTTTTTCCTTGGTAATAAAATTTTCACTGTTGATGCAATGACTTTCTTCTTCTGTTTGTGTAGCTTTTCAAAGTAGCAAGAGAATGTAGTGTTGTCTTATGTTGTCGAGTAGCCCCACTACAGAAGGCAGGGATAGTTGCACTCATAAAAAACCGGACTGATGATATGACCTTAGCAATTGGTGATGGTATTATTCCCTCCTGCTTCTGCTATTATATTATATATAGTATATAGTATTATTCTCCAGGAGCCAGTTTGTGTAAATGTGGCATGTGCTGCTTAACCTTTGTTATTCAGGTGCAAATGATGTTTCAATGATCCAAATGGCTGATGTTGGGGTTGGCATCAGTGGCCAAGAAGGACGGCAAGCTGTTATGGCATCGGACTTTTCGATGGGGCAATTCAGATTCTTGCTTCCTCTTCTGTTAGTTCATGGCCATTGGAATTATCAAAGGATGTCCTATATGATCCTTTACAACTTCTACAAGAATGCAACTTTTGTCTTGGTTCTTTTTTGGTAAGAGCGTTTTGCTTTTTTGGTTCTTTCGAATTTGGAAAATATTACTACTTTTCACATAGAAATTAGCTAAATGCTATTCAAACCCTCATTGTTAGCAAGACCTAGTAAAAAAAGCAGCCCTACCCATTCTACCACTATCTGGTTACATTCAGTTGAGTTACAGAAATTGTTCTTTTTAATTTTTGCAATATCCACAGACATTTTCTTTCAAAAAGTAACACTTACTGTGTGATTTCAGGTATGTACTTTATACAGCGTTCACTTTGACAACTGCTATCACTGAATGGAGTAGTCTTTTGTATACTGTGCTGTATACATCCCTTCCGACAATTGTCGTTGGTATTCTTGACAAGGATCTTAGTAAGGCAACACTGCTAGCTTATCCAAAGCTATATGGATCTGGCCAAAGGGATGAGAAGTATAATGTGAATTTGTTTATCCTCAATATGCTTGAAGCGCTATGGCAGAGTCTGGTTGTTTTCTACATGCCGTATTTTGCATATAGACAAAGTACAATAGATATGTCTAGTCTGGGAGATTTGTGGGCACTTGCCCCTGTCATTGTTGTAAATATGCAATTAGCCACGGACATCTTTCGGTGGAATTGGATCATACATGCTTTTGTATGGGGGACAATAGCAGCAACAACCATTTGCCTCTTTGTGATAGACTCCATTTGGATTCTTCCTGGATATGGGTAAGTACTACTACTTCATCTCCAACCTATCTTTGCATATATGATGAACCCTCTCACTATTTTTGTACTTTTAGTATTAAGATGTAGTAATCTGAATATCTGATGTTTGGAACTGGCAATGGGTATTTAGATTCTTTCTGGTGCGGAATTTTTAAACGTCTAAATTGTAAATTTCCTGAAACATGCATTACTATATGAGAATCAGGTACATGCATTTGTCCAAAAAAGTACAATACTTGACCTTGTGTAACTGTAACAACAGGTTGAGTGCCTGAGCATGTGGTCTCTATGTTTTCATGCACAATATTTTTGTGTGTGTGCTTTGTTGCTCTTACACATTAACTCTTCTTAGAGTTTTCATGGTCCTTCAGTCTTGGACGGTACTGAGAAGTAGAGGTATATTCAAGTGATGTTCATGAGGTATCGAAAAGTATTGGCATAGAGACTCAGAAAATTAACACTACGAAATACCTCTACCTCTCAATACCTCCCACGGACTTAGGTTAAATGCTGCTTTCTTTGTGAGCACCGTGATCATGTTTTCTTGAATAGGATTCCAAAACAATATAAGTTATTTTTGCATTTTTTTGATAGATTGTGTAATAACTGACGCAAATTAACTATTCCAGGGCCATTTTTCATATAATGGGAACAGGATTATTTTGGTTACTGCTGCTTATCATTGCTGTTGCAGCAATGGTACCACATTTTGTAATCAAGGCTTTTGCAGAGTATTTCACTCCCAGTGATATTCAAATTGCCCGAGAGATGGAAAAAGTCGATGATGTAAATCAGGGGAAACGTTCAGAAATATTATGACCCCACCAGATAACTACATAGTTGTTTCTCCTTTGTGGAAATTTCAACTTGTTTTTTCCCTTTTCATCTCTCTGGTGTGCATACGAGTAGATTCATTTAGCTGTAAGTTTATGTAGTTTTAGCCACTAAGATGTATGCAGGTAGGTATGTATTCTTCTATAACATTTACTGAAAAGGAAATAGATTTTCAACCTTATGTCGAGCAACATAACTGTAAAGTGAATAGTGTAATGTGTATGATCTCTTACTCTGTCTGAAATATACGGATAATCGTCTCCATGTTCCATATGCTGATTCATCTTCGGATGTTCATTTCTTATTCTTAGGGTTGGTTGGAATTTTTCAATCAGCTTCTTGTCTAAAAATCTAAAAGCTAAATTAAACAGCTCAACGGCTCAACCCAATAACCTAAATCTGCAAAAAATAGATTCTTTAAGTGCAAAATGAAAGTTAAAGTTGGCCTAGATTTTATATATTCTTGGTTCAATTCGTAACTATAAAGTTATCCATACATAAATGAATCATACAACGTAAATGATATTAGTTTGTTTTTTCTCAGCTTATAACAACTTTCACTTCAAGTGTTCATGCTATCTGTCACGTCCGCATGACACAGAATATACATACTTGGATCAGTGGGAGTAAATACTTCTGGCTGCTTATATATGTTTTTTATTTTGATCCAACATAATCCTGGACAGACATGTTAATTTGGGGGTAAATGGGATAAGTAGGGTGATTTGCTTATCTCCAAACTGAGTTGATCGCATTCAATCACAAATTTGAGCAAAGAAATTGCTACTAACTCCGTTTCAGAATGTAAGTTATTCTGATATTTTTCAGATTCATCTATAGATCAATGAATCTACATATATTATGTGTGTAGATTCATTGATCTATAGATGAATCTGAAAAATACCAAAATAACTTATATTCTGAAATGGAGATAGTACATATCGAAGAAAATCATGCATTACATGAACTTGAGAATATGCTAGCTATATACATACGTCAGAATACCAGTCCTCGTAAAGTGAAACAAAAAAAGAACTTCACAGTTGTCTTTTTCGCCTCCATCACAGCAAGAGCTATCGGCTAATGCTTTCAAACGGAGCACGTTTTGAGTTCCAGAGCACAAGCTCAGGAATCTCTCTCCTTGAAGAAGCTGTCTGACTAACATAAACATTGCTGCAAACATCAAGTATAGCATTGGCAACTCTACCAAATTTGAGCTGGTTCTAGCAACATATGAGCGACAAAACTGGATAGAATATTTCAACATCCTGTGGTTCTGGTGGTATGATCCTCACGTTAGAAATCAAACATAAGTTCCTCAAGTCGTCTCTTGAAATGATTGAGAACGTGAAAATGCTGCTGGGTTGGCCTGCAGGGCCTGAGGCGATTCTGGTGTCTTGCTATTTTTCAGAACATTTGACTGGAAAGACTTGAATATGCCTTTATCAGGCTTGATGCCAAGCGTAGCCCAGATTGAACTCTTTGCAGCCTCAGCTGGGTCATCAATTCTAAGAGTTTTAGGGACCAATAAGTTCCTTTTCATCTTCTCTTCTTCCTGCAAGCTTTCTTCTCTTGAATGCTTTCCCAGTTTTAGAGAACTATTTCCTGAACAAGTAATTTTGTTTCTAGAGGTTGATGAGACTGTGGAACCATTACTACCAGGACATGATGAACTCCACATTCCACTAGGCCAGCCAGGGAAGCAACCCCACAAAGGTGGCACAACAGGAAAGGGAACCACAGGTGTACAAATTCCTGGGGCTGGCACCATGTGTTGCAGGTAGGGTATCCGATCTTCTACCCCAAGAATAGGCTGCATTGAGAACTGAGTAGCTGCCATGACAGCAACACTGTTCCATCCAAGACTCCAGGGAAGCATCAAAGCAGGTCCAGCAGGGTAAGGCAATGCCACGCCATTACAACATCCTGACACGTTTATTGGCTCTTTTTTAACTGCATTATCTGGCATCAGGCTCTGTGAGCAACCAGATACTGCTGCAGAAGATGCACATGATTTCTCTTCCTTATTATCACCAGAGGCCAAGGAAACAAGGTCAGTATTATTCAGCCCTCCAGTATCAAGGACTGAAGCTGAAGACTTACAAAGTGAAACTTCTCGTCCGAACTTTGTAGCTCTTTCATTTTCCTTTGGTGTCCCTGGGAGGACAGAAGATTCAAGTGTACTAGCCTGATGGTGAATCACATCGGGGACATCTCCAGGAGCTATGGTATTGTTGCATGGCATCATAGCCTGGTGGTAGGGAGATGCATGCTTATTTTTTCGTCTTCCAGCACCAACAGGGACATTCCTCATAGCTCCACCAGCAGTCCAATATCTCTGGCAGTTCCTGCAGAAGTGCCTGGGCTGGTTAACATTGTAATTGTTGAAGTAGCAGAACTTTGTTTCCATGCTATTGCAGCGAGGACATGGCAAGATCTTATCTGGCTTCTTGAGTATCTTCTCTTGGACAGATCCATCGGGCTCTGTCTTAACATCCTCAGTATTGGAACCAGTTTCAATTCTTCCATCCTGTCTCCTGATAGCTTGTAAATTATTCTCTTTATTATTGTTGGAGCAAAAAGGAATATCTTTGATGTTCAAAAGCTTGTTCGGGACACATAGTATGTCATCATTGGTATTTACATCATTTGCTAACTTGGTCATAACCTGGAACAGAATATATAATGTAAGAGGTATGAAAAACAAAATATCAAGCAGAGTTTCAGGATGATTTAGCTCCAAAACGAGGAAAAAATGTTGAACTTGCAATACTGATTGAGTAGCCATTGTTTTATTTAATTGCAATTGAGTATATGAATTCAATTATTATGAGGCATATATACAAGTCATGTTCAAAATGACGCAGGTGCTACCAGCATAAAAGATCATGACAAACTTTTTCCAGCCACCACTGAGATCATGTGGGGTCACAACCACCACCTGATGGCATAACTGATTTACATTGCCATGCAATGCTCTATTGCTGTTTCAATGCCTTCAGTTATATACAAATTATTTTAATGTTATCCATGCATATATGAATCATCATGTTTTTTCCCAGAAGTATTGGGTAATGTCGCTGATAACTTTCTCCCCATTGGGGTCTTTTCTTTATTAAACCCAGTAGTCAGTTGCATTTGTAAAACTCTAGTTCATACTTGGGGGTGTTAAGATTGTCATGTGCTAACATTTCATTATTTCAAGGACCTGTATTCTGGCTTGCTTGTGCTTAAGCATAAAGCACCAGTTCGAGATGAAATACAACTTCCATTTCATAGTTCAACCTTCACATGTTAGTAGCAGAGTTAGTACAAAACCATGGGCTAGTGCACATGAACTTATTACTTAACTACAATACAATGTGCGCAATGTTCTAAAAAGTGGCCACATATCTGTACAAGGTCCATTGATCTAGCCGATTATAGCTAGGCAGTTGTTCTACAAGGTTTACAAGGTTAAGCGGGAAGCTCACTTACTGTGTACAAGGCCGCTTAAAAGGAAAAAGTATGACATATTCATATATGGTAGTAGCTACCTCCAGTATACAGCCTATGTTCATTGTCCATAAATAAAGATGAATTAGATAGCAATATTGTGCCATGCCTGTTTTTGTGTATAAAAATATACATGCACGTTCAATATGTGTATATAACTATATATACTCTTCATATGTCAAATAAGAAAAACTTAAAACCGCTTTCAAGACAGGTAACTCTATAAGGTGGGGTGACCGCACCGCGCCGGTTACCGCTTTTTAGAACCTTGAATGTGCATATGTACATGCGTAATGACTAATGAGTAGGCCTTTTATTTTTAAGGCAGGTAGCAAAATCATCTTTGGAACCAGTTTGACGTAGTGTTCACGTAGGCGTTAGGCGCTAGTCGGGTGTTGCCCAGGCGCCTAGCGCCTAGGGGCACCTAGGCGGTGCCTAGGTATCAGCACCAGCAACCAAGTCAGCATCAAGTCAGCGTTACATGTTCAACCAAAACAGCAATCAAAACACAAGTTTTAGCAAAGTTTGAGCATGAACATGAAGGCAATAAGACAAGCAAAGTTTTAACAAACAAGCCAGAGGCACAATCATGAAGACAATAAGACATGAACGTGAACTGATATGTAACAAACTTACTGCCGGTGCCGGTTTGTGTCCCAACGGCGGGAGCGCGCCTCAGTGCCTCACTGGCGCAGGAGCGCGGTGCTCAGGAGGTCAGGAGGGCAGCGCACGGGATGGCAGGAGGGCGGCACGCGGTGCGCTGGATGGCGGGAGGGCGGCGCGTGGCGGCGGCGGGCAGCGACCGGAGCAATCCCTAGCGCCTCTCTTTTTCTTCCCGAACGCACTTTCCTCTCCCACTTCTCTCCTGCAGATCGTGCTGTTTTTATACCGCTGCCCGATCTGAATTGTCGTTTCGCGCTAGGCCCCCTCCTGGGCGGGCTCAACGCCGCCGTGCCCAGGCGCCTCGGTCAGCCGCCTAGGCACCGCGGTTGACCACCTGGGAGCTTGGCAGTGGCGGAGCCAGACAAAAAATCTTAGGGGGGCTGAATTTAAATGTTTTTCAAATTTTTCTGAAGCTTTTTCCATTACTAAAAAGTCTTTTGCAAAGACTTGCTCATAAATTTTTCAGGTTTTCCCAGCTCAAAGAAAACATATCAATACAAAACAAAATGCTACATGTTTGCAATATAACACACCGATTGTTAAGACTAATTTAAATATTATTTAATAAAAATTTAATTGTGAAGAATGATCTTCATTTTTCGCAAATCTCACTTTGGCTCTACTGAAAACTCAACGCGTTAGTGGCCAACAGCCCGACATCCGAAAATCTAGCCGAACTGCGAAAACCGACATGACCACACACGCACATTCACAACCCAGCTGATTCAAAAATCCGTTCGACTGAAAACAGTTTGTGTCGAAAATTGCTTGTGGTGACTGGCAGGCACCCAGCTATTATAACATCTTCTGGTCAGCTATTCACGTATGGGAACTGAACATTTGGTGTTCTTGGCCTTGGAGATACTCAAGGAATTGCTTGGTCAAAAGAAGTGGTTAGCACGGTCTTGGAGGGGACCACCAGTGAGAACGAGGTGATGGAGCTGAGGAGCTCGGGTTGGTGCGGACGGCGCCGCTCCAACGATCCATGCGCTGAATTGCTGAGTGCTGAAGCCTAGTAGTGATTAGCGGCAGGCAGTAGGGGGGCCGCGCGCCCCCCAGCCCCCTGCTGGCTCCGCCACTAGCACCTGGGCCGCCTAGGTCACCGACTGGAGCCAAATCACAGTGGCAGGGTGGCGCCTAGCGCCTAATCGGCGCCTAGGTGGCACCTAGAGCTAGTGGTGGATCCAGGATTTTATCAATGGGTATACCACGTCAAAATCTTTATATGTAATCCAATAAAAATATTTTTAATTGGGTAAATAATCATTAAATTTGCACCATAATTCAGTATATATATACTAAATAATATGACAAGTCTTAAATTAAAAAATCAAGTTTTTATGCCACATCAAAATCTCTATATGCAATTAGATAAAAATATTTTTCTAATTGGGTAAATAATTATTAAATTTACACCATAATTCATTATACATGTACTAAATAATATGATAAGTCTTAAATTAAAAGATTAAGTTTGTATGCCATGTCAAAATCTATATATACAATTCGATAAAATATTTTTCTAATTGAATAAATAATTATTAAATTTGCATCATAATTCAATATGCATGTACTAAATAATATGATAAATCTTAAATTAAAAGGTGATTCTCAAAAGGTAGCATCATCTAAATAGGGTGAACAACAAAACGCTGAATTATTTATTTACTGGGCGCTGGAAACAAAAAAAGAAACTCGATGGGATCGAACCCAGCGCCTTACAAATAAATAGCAGCAACTCATCCACTGAGCCATGAAACATGTTGTGAAATTTTAGATCCTAATACTACTTGTTAAATCTCGTTGAGCGCAGGGTATGCCAGGGCCCAATCAGCATACCCTGTAGCTCCGCCATTGCCTAGAGCCGACTTTTAGAACACTGGTTTGACATTAGCAATTGACATATATGGCACATTTTCTATTTCTTGTTGCTTCTAGAGGTACGTACAAGTGTACAAGGTACTTTTCTAGGACTCCAATTTAGCATTTAGACTCTGCTTTGTTCCCAGAACTGATTGGCTAGCCTAACTCATAGAACCTAAAAAACATTTCTTTGGCAACCAAAGGTTAATGCATAGATGAAAGTGCACTGGAATCAGGTACTGATAAAAATTTAAGGGATTTTCCTTTCCAAAACAATAACAATAGATTGTGTACTGTTCAAGGCACGGTCTATAAGGAGTTTAGGACAAACAGGCTTAGCATCTATTCTAGATTCTGTATGGTTATCAAACAAGATGGTTCCTAGCACAGATAAAGATAAGATAGGCCAGCCAAACCCAAAATCTCAACCCAAATGTTGCCAAGAAATCAGGAGAACATAGAACAGAATTCCTTCCCACAAACAGGAGATGCAAGCATAATCGTATAAACTAGGGTTTCAAATGAAGCTATAGGACGGACAATATTCTGGCTACGAACAGGAGGAGAAAAAATAGCTAAATTTTGTTTGAACCCACATGCTGCTCAGCAGTGCAAAGGGGAGGAATGTTGCTAAGATTTTCATCAATTAAGCAACATGGAAGCAAAGCATCTCTCTTTCTAAACACATTTCTCCTGAGAGAATCCCGGCAGAAACAACCGACGCATCGACAGCGCAAAAGCAGCCACGAAAGAAATATGAGAAAAAAAGTGAGACGTCGCATCTCATCCAAAGCGGGAAGGGAGTCGAAGGGACGAGAGATTATTCCTCATTCCCTCAGTCCCTTTCCTACCTCACATTTCCAACAAGAGACCGGGTAATCAATGGCTTACCTCGGTGGCGGCGGCGGCGGTGGCGGCGGCGTTGTTAGCGACGTCGGGCGCGTGGATGGTTCGGCCGAAGAGCTTCATGGCGGGGTCCCCTCCTCCCCTAATAGCGGCCATGGCGGCCCG
>KE373346.1:0-13278 GCA_000418225.1 Zizania latifolia | reverse complement strand
CCTTTTCATGAATATTTTAGAAAGCCTTCGTTCTTGCTAAAAGGCTCCGACGGCCACTAAGACTTCAACACAATCACAACAACACAAGTGACTCCGATTAGATCTCAGCTTGTGAACTTTTGGGGGGTCCGCACAAGGTAGTAAAGCGTTTTCCACAGCAGAGCCAATAAGGAGCACTTTGAGTCAAAAGATCATGGCAGAAATAAAAACTTCGCAAGAATAGAGAGCTTCGGTTGATCTTGCTCGTGGATTCCTATAGCTTTGCACTTGGCAAGAATGAAACCTCCACTACAAAGCAATTCCAAAGCATATCAAGAACCAAGTTCATTCACGGCAAAAATGAACAATATGAACTCAAAACAAATCTGCTCAAAGATAACCAGTAGCAGAGGAGAGGGATAGATTACAGATCTAGCACAAAAATCAGCAAAGGAAAAGCATTGATTTCATTGCAAGAACTGAATACAAAAGAACATAGCTCTCTCTCTCTCTGATTATGGACTCTATGTCTCGGGAGCAGTGGCGGCTGGAGCAGAAGGTTCTTAAGAGAACTTCTGTGTAAGTGCACAACCCTAGAGAGTATCCCACCTACTCTTATATAGGCCAGGCAGGCCGGACAAAAGCCCGAACTACCCCTAGGGTTTACAAGTTTCAGACCCAGCGCCAAAGGGTAGAATAGGAAATTCTACTTTAACACTTTATTTGATGCAACGCGTACTTCAACAGAGCTTCGTGAGGTTGACGGTTTTGGGCCGAAGCCATCAAAGCGCTTGCCGCCCTTGCGCCATGTACCCGGATTGGATCATCACGATCCCGCAGCTCCTTCAGCCCGGCGACCGTCCGTCCATTTACCTGAGTCATACATGGCCAACGCCACGGCAAGTCATCATCCCTTCGAAGTCCCTCCCTTCGGAGAGCTCCACTTCAAAGTGCCTCCCTTCGGAGGGCTTTGCCTTGCCTCCCTTCGGAGGACTTCACCTTGCCTCCCTTCAAAGGGCCTCCCTTCGGAGGACTTCACCTTGCCTCCCTTCGGAGGGCTTCGATCTGCCACTGTTGCAATCACTCATCATCTCAGAGCCATGAGGCCCACAGTCTTCACCATGGCTCCTCAAATGATAGTGAAATGAATTATTTATTGACATTAAGATCTATCATAACAATATTTATGAGCATCATCTCCATAAAACAAGCTCTTACTACCAAGCTCTTATGACTAGCCAAAAAAGTAGCCCTACACCAACAAATTATAAGATATTATTACTAGCATGCAAATTGAAAGACAAACCGTGCGTGTCATCGTGGTTGCAAAATGCCGCTCCATGTTATCAACATCCAATTCAGCCATGACACTATCAATTTTACCACCTAAAAATTGATACACAATAGTTAGTCTTACCTAATATCTCACAAGATGCAATAGTATTTAAAATAAACAAAAGAATAACCTTTTAATGTAGCAGTCCAATCTTTAGTACAAATTAAAGCTTACACAGTCTTGGGATCAAGACAACTACGAAATGGGTCAATAACCCATCCACCAGCACTAAATGCCGACTCAGAAGCAACTGTAGATACTTGAATAGCTAATGATGGAAATATGTCCGAGAGAATTCTGGGGGAACCGAAAGTTCTGGCCTGATGCCGGAAGTTTCGAGTTCTGGTGTAACCGAAAGTTCTAGTATGACCAGAAGTTCTGGGCCAGCCCCAGTTTCGGTTTCTGGAGGAACCGGAAGTTTTGATTGGACCGTAAGTTCCGGGCTTGTCTGAAAGGTGAATTCTGGACGAACCGGAAGTTCTGGGTGGAACCGGAACTTCTGGGTCGAAATAAATTCGATATAGAATGTTATTTTCAGAAGTTCTGGTTGGACCGGAAGTTTTGGGTCCGGAAGTTTCGGTTGGACCAGAAGTTCCAAACAGAAATAAATTCATACAGAAGGTTATTTTCGGAAGTTTCGGGCCTAGACCAGAACTTCCAGACCAGACGAATAGATTAGATCTGTTAGACTTTAATACTGATTAAAGGCCCATGAGAGGGTACTATATAAGGAGAGGAGGGGCTAGGACGAAGGGGCTGCTGTTAGATGTTGCTTCGACCTAACCCTAACTGTCACCTCTCCTGGCTACACCGGTTGTGGCCATCTCTCCCCTAACTTTCCACGTGGTACTAGCATATCGGCGTGAAGTGATCCCATCGCTGTATGTGTGGATACCATAGACGCGCCACTGCTACTGTGGTGCTGATCTTCCCGTGGAGGTCTCCGGACTACATCGTCTTTATCGTTGATGAACGGACAGAACTGAGCGGAGCTGATCGAGAACATGCTTCATCAACTCTACTTCCACTACCCTAGCGTGTTTCGTGGCTAGAGGTAATGATCTATAATGCCATTACATGAATGGTTCCTAGGCGAACGGGGTAAAATTTTTGAAACTAACGCTAGCGTAGCCGCTCCATACCCAACAGTGGTATCAGAGCCTACGTGCATAGTGTTCGATCTAGATCACACATATAGGTGATATGTGATGAAAATAGATTAGATCTATTATTTTTACGTTGGATTTTTAAAAGTTCCGGGTGTGACCCGAAAGTTTCGGGCCAAAATAAACTTCGTACAGAAGGTTATTTTCAGAAGTTCCGGGTTTGACTCGGAAGTTTCAGGCCAAAATAAATTCGACACAGAAGGTTGATTTCGAATGTTCCGGGTTTGACTCGAAAGTTCTGGGCCCTTTGACCAGAAGTTCTGGGACTTTGAGCTAGAAGTTTTGAGTCTTGTTCAGTCATGTGTAGATTCTACGCCTAACTTGTTTTTGCAGAGAATGTTGTGACTGGTATGGCCTTATGATGTATATGATGCATACGTGTAATTTTCATGACCTGCGTGTTATGGTTAATTACAGTCCAAGGCTGTTCAAATATTGTACGACCTGCGAGTCGAGATGTGATGCTTCTGCTCATGTAATTAGTATAGTGCTATTCGATGTAATAAACTGATACAAGTTCATGGAGGCCTGAAGCGTGATGACCCAAAGAACAGGAACCATAGAGATGGAGATCACCATGTGAAAAGGGCCATACTATGTCACAGTTAATATGATTGCCTGTGATATTTACTTATGTTCCTGTCATACTATTTTTTCATGTTTCCGTGTGCGGTAGGCATCGTTACCATGTTAGAATAGTTTCCCTCAGAAAATTAAGAACCTTGAAGCCCTTTCCAATAGCTGCACCTACAAAGGTTTTGATCATTGTATGGTAGATCTGCTAAAGCAGGGTGCCATCTTTAATCTTAACCACTCAAGGTGGATGTCGGACAACCACATGCATAGTATTGATTTGCTTAACAAAGCTATCAAAACGGTTTTGGGCTTTGGGGCATAGAGTTGGGTGTTGAGGCATAGGATGCTACTCCAATGAACAAGAGTCACATATGATGTGATTAGCAAGTTATTGCTTACCCATGTCACTAATCTTCTAGCAGTGATGCCAAAGCTCACTAGGAGTTAGTTGACTAGGAGTTAGTTGAATATAGATCTTGTCCCACTATGTGTCGTTAGAGGAAAAGCGATCATTTTACATATAGTGGAACATCTTTTATTTGATAGAAGATTCACATAGCATAGTGCTAAACTTTGTATTTTTGTTGTTGATCATGGCACCTACTGCTAAGAACACTTCCACTTTTAATTTGCGATCATTTCTTGAAAAGGAAAAGCTTTCTGGAACAAACTTTATTGACTGGTATAGAAACTTTAGAATTGTTCTCAAACAAGAGAAAAATGAATATGTTCTAGATGAACCCCATCCTGATGAACCAAAAGATGATGCATCTGCCACGGATCGGTGAGCTTACGAGAAGCACGCCAATGATTCAATTGATGTCAGTTGTCTCATGCTTGCCTGTATGTCCTCTGAGCTTCAGAAGCAATATGAGGATAGGGATGCCTACGATATGATCGTGGGACTGAAAGGCATATTTGAGAACCAAGCACGGACTGAGAGGTGCAACATCTCAAAGTCTTTATTTGCGTGCAGGTTGGCGGAAGGCATCCTAGTCAGTCCTCATGAAATCAAGATGATTGGTTACATTGAGAGCTTGGAGAAACTTAGTTTTTTCCTTGACCAAGATTTGGCCATGGATGTGATTCTCTAGTCTCTTTCTGTGAGATTCGAGCCATTCATTTTTAATTTTTATATGAACAGCATGGAGAAAAGCATGGCTAAATTGCATGGGATGCTAAAGACTGTTGAGGATAGCATTAAAAAGAATTCTAGTCATGTGATGATGGTTTAGAAGGATAGCAAGAAGAGAAAACGCAAGAGAAAGGCTAAAGCTTCAGATGTGATCTTGAGCTCTAAGTCAAAACTAGCTGGAAAGTCTAAGACGGACCCTGCTACTTCTGACACTTGCCACCACTGCAATAAGACTGGTCATTGGCGGAGGAATTGCAAGTTGTACTTAGAAGAACTCAAGAAAATAAAGGAAAGTGTGACTTTTACCTCAAGTATAAATGTTATTGAAATTAATCTTACTACTCGTCCAAGCGATTCATGGGTATTTGATACCGGATCAATGATTCATACTTGCAAATCATAGCAGGAACTGAATAGGACAAGGAAGTGCGCAAGAGGCGAGTTGGATGTTCGCGTCGGCAATGGTGCAAAAGTTACTGCGTTGGCCGTCGGCGTTTATTCTTTATCGCTACCCTTAGGATTAGTTTTGGAATTGAATAATTGTTATTTCATTCCTGCCTTGGGCAGAAACATTATCTCTTCTTCATGTTTAGAGGAAGACGGTTTTGAATTCGTAATAAAGAACAAGTGTTGTTCAATATTTTCGGATGGTATGCTCTATGGTGTTTGTCCATTGTTGAATGGCTTATATATTCTGAATCTTAAGGATACACATATTTATAACGTTAATACCAAGGAGCCTCGGCTTAATGATTTGAATCCTATCTATGTATGGCACTATCGTTTGGGTCATATAAATGAGAAGCGTATGCAGAAGATCCATAAAGATATGCTTTTGGAGTCATTTGATTTCGAATCGTTTGACACATGTGAGTCTTGTTTACTTGGCAAAATGACTAAGACACCTTTCACTGGTCAAAGTGAGAGGGCAAATAAATTGTTGGCCATTGTATATACTGATGTATGTGGACCAATGAGTTCTACAACCAGAGGTAGTTTTCAGTACTTCATTACTTTTACCTATGATTTTAGTAGATTTGGTTACATATACTTAATGAGGTATAAGTCAGAATCCTTTGAAAAGTTCAAGGAGTTCTAGAATGAGGTACAAAATCATACAGGCAAGACATTTAAATTTCTGCAATCTAATCGTCGAGGTGAATGTTTGAGCCATGAGTTTATTGATCATCTAAAGCAGTGTGGAATCGTTCCACAGCTGACTCCACCAGGCACGTCTCAATGGAATTGGGTGTCCGAGCGGAGGAACTGAACTTTGTTGGACATGGTTCGGTCAATGATGAGTCAATCTGATCTTTCATTGTCCTTTTGGGGATTTGCTCTAGAAACTGCTGCTTTCTCATTAAATAGAGTTCCATCTAAATCTGTAGAGAGGACACCATATGAGATATAGACTAGGAAGCGTCCCGGGTTATCTTTTCTAAAGATATGAGGTTGTGAGGCTTATGTAAAACGTTTGACGTCTGATAAGCTCACTTCCAAGTCTGATAAATGCTTCTTTGTGTGGTATCCTAGGGAAACCAAAGGATATTACTTCTATAACCGGGTAGAAGGCAAAGTGTTTGTCGTCCGAAATGGTGTTTTTCTTGAGAAATAGTTTCTCTCGAAAGGAGTTAGTGGGAGCACGGTGCGACTCGAAGAGATTTGAGAACCATCGGAAAGTGTTTCAGCTCCTATTGAACCACAACTCGATATGCAAGATGTTGCAAAACCTATTATCGAGACACCAGCCCCACGTCGGTCGAAAAGGGTTAGTCGTGCACCCGAGTGGTTTGTGTTTCTAACCACGGGACAACACGACATATTATTGTTGGACAATGATAAACCTAAAACCTACTCGGAAGCAGTGATGAGACCAGACTTTGAGAAATGGCTTGGAGCCATAAGATCCGAGTTAGAATTCATGCGAGAGAATCAAGTTTGAAACTTGGTCGATCCACCTGATGGTGTAAAAACTATTGAGCGTAAATAGATTTTCAAGAAAAACATAGACGTTGATGGAAATGTTTACATCTATAAAGCACGATTTTTGGCGAAAGGTTTCAAACAGATTCAAGGAGTTGATTATGATGAAACGTTTTCGTCCGTCACAATGCTAAAGTCTATTTAGATTATCCTAATAATTGCCACATATTATGACTATGAGATATGGCAAATAGATGTCAAAACGGCTTTCCTTAATGAAAACCTAAGTGAGGATGTGTACATGACACAATCTGAATGTTTTGACTATCCAAAGAATGCTGGAAAAATTTGCAAGCTTCAAAGGTCAATTTATGGGCTGAAGCAAGCTTCTCGGAGTTGGAATCTTTATTTTGATGAAGTGATCAAAGGGATTGGTTTCATCAAGAATGAAGAAAAGCCTTGTATTTACAAAAAGGCTAGTGGGAGCGTACTTGTATTTCTGGTCTTATATGTGGATGACATATTGTTGATCGGAAATGATATTTCAATGCTTAATGCTGTTAAATCTTCGTTGCAAAAAAGTTTTTTAATAAAAGAACTTGGAGAGGCAGCATATATATTGGGCATAAAGATCTATAGTGATAGATCGAGAAGGCTAATTGGATTAAGCCAAAGCATGTACGTTGATAAGGTATTAAAACGGTTTAATATGCAGAATTTTAAGAAAAGTTTTCTGTCAATGTCACTTGGTATTACGCTCAGCAAGAGTCAGTGTCCTTCGACACCTGATGAGCTGGAGAAGATGAGTATGATCACGTATGCCTCCGCAATCAGATCCATCATGTATGCCATGCTTTGTACATGCCCAGATGTTTCTTATGCTCTAAGTGTTACGAGCAGATACCAATCAAACCCGGGTGAAAGTCACTAGGCGATAGTAAAGAGTATCCTTAAGTACTTGAGAAGAACTGATGATATGTTCCTAGTCCATGGAGGTGAGAAGGAGCTTGTTGTAAATGGTTACACCGATGCAAGCTTCCAAACCGACAAGGACGATTCGTGATCGCAGTCTAGATTTGTGTTTTGTCTCAATGGAGGCGCTGTGAGTTGGAAGAGTTCCATGCAAGAAACGGTTGCAGATTCAACAATGGAGGTCGAGTACACTGCAGCTTCTTAAGCTGCGAAGGAGGCTATTTGAATCAGAAAATTTGTTTCTGAGCTAGGGGTTGTCCCTAGTGCGTCCAGTCCAGTAGATCTCTATTGTGATAATAGTGGTGCCATTGCTCAAGCCAAGGAGCCTAGGTCACACTAGAAGTCTAAGCATATACTACGACGCTATCACCTCATCCGAGAGATCATAGATAAATGTGATGTAAAGATATGCAAGGTGCATACGGATTTAAACGTTACCGATCCATTGACAAAGCCTCTCTCACAGCCCAAGCATGAGGCACACTTGAGCTATATGGGTATTATATACTTGTGTGATAGAGTCTAGTGTATATGAGAGAAGGAGTCTTGTCTATGCTGATGTATTTTGCATAATTGGTTATCTTGTTCCTTGAATAATTATCTTTTACATTGATCAGTAAGTATGTGACTTGTTTGTGAAACTCTTTGTTTTATAATGATGTTATTCTAGATGATCCCTAATCTCATATCATCATGTGGGACAGTGATAATTTATAGATTAGCACATCTGACTGATTGATGATCATGTTTCACGGATCATAGATATGGAGATATCAAATTAGTGATGTTGACACATGTCAGAGAACATGTGTTGGATAGATCCACCTTAAGATACTGCTGGGATTGTTATTCTTGATGTGCCATCAGTTGTCATCTCAAATAGTGTACCTGCAGAATCCTTTGACCTGAGATCGTCATTGATTCCAGAATGTGTAGTAACACACTTAGGGGCTTTCAAACACTATTCCGTAACTGGGTAGTTATAAATGTTTTTTTCGGATATGTTATGAAACATGTCGTGAGATGTGAGCGGTCAACATAGAATTTACCCCTCCTAAATAACAGGAGAGACGTCTCTAGGCCCCTCAAGATAGTTGGATTGGAAAAGTGCATGGCCATGCCACTATGATTAAAGAGTTAATCATGATTAATCCACTACTTGATCGAGTGGAGTGTCGAGCTATCACAAGGGTGGCACAAATCTCGCCTTGAGCTTGACTGATGTCGTGTGGTAAAGGGATTGGTGCGTGAGTACATCACGGTTCAGAAAATATGATTTTGATTTTATATGCTTTTGGCGGTCAATATGTGCTGCTAGGTGCTGCTATTGATTCGTGATTCGGAAAGGATTTTCGGGTAGCGGCCGTTTGTATATGAACCTATCGGGTCACACGCTTAAGGGGATGTGATTTAAAGCTTATCAGAATTGGCTCTTGTGCAAGTGGGAGATTGATGGAAATATGCCCAAGAGAATTCTGGGGAACCGAAAGTTATGGCCTGAGGCCGAAAGTTTTGGGTTCTGGTGTAACCGGATGTTCCGGTAGGACTGGAAGTTCCGGGCCAGCCCTAATTTCGGTTTCTGGAGGAACTGGAAGTTCCGGTTGGACCAGAAGTTTTGGGCTTGTCTGAAAGGTGAATTCTAGATGAACCGAAAGTTCTGGGTGGAACCGGAACTTCCGGGTCAAAATAAATTCGATACAGAATGTTATTTTTGGAAGTTCCGGTTGGACCGAAAGTTCCTGGTCCGAAAGTTCCGTACAGAAATAAATTCGTACAGAAGGTTATTTTTGGAAGTTTCGGGCCTAGACCAGAACTTCTGGACCAGACGAACAGATTAGATCTATTGAACTTTAATACTGATTAAAGGCCCATGAGATGGCACTATATAAGGAGAGGAGGGGCTATGACGAAGGGGCTGCTGTTAGATGTTGCTTCGACCTAACCCTAGCTGCCACCTCTCCTGGCTACACCGGTTGTGGCCGTTTCTCTCCTAACTTCCCACGTGGTACTAGCATATCGGCGTGAAGTGATCCCGTCTCTGTACGTGTGGATACCGTAGAGGCGCCGCTGCTACTGCGGTGCTGATCTTCCCATGGAGGTCACCGGACTACATCGTCTTCATCGTCGATGAATGGATGGAACTGAGAGGAGCTGATCGAGAACGTGCTTCATCAACTCTACTTTCGCTGCCCTAGCACATTTCGTGGCTAGAGGTAATGATCTATGATCCCATTACACGCATGGTTCCTGGGCGAACGAGGTAAATTTTTTAAAATTAACGCTAGCGTAGCCTCCCCATAACCCAATAGCTAATACATCATGAGCAATATGAGAGAGAATAGGAAACTCGGCTTGTTTCACCTTCCACCATGACAAGATATCAAAATTCTCTTTAGGTGCTAGAGGTTACTCTAAATGGACTTCCAACTCAGTTTTGGTACATTGACTTGGTTCTCTTTTGGTAAGTAAGAACATATCAAGATCATCATTCCCACTAATATTATCAAACTGGGAAATCACTTGATGTACATCGGTATTCTTTGAAAAAAAGATATAAGCTTCAAACAATTGCTCTACAACTTTATCAAATTTGCCAATCTTAAACATAGATGATAATGGATAGATCTTTGGTGTAAATAATTCAATCACATTCCTCTTGTACCTAGGATCAAAAAAACATGCTACAGCAAGTGCCATATTAGACTTTTTCCAACACTTATCATATTTACTTTTCATGGAAAATGCCATATCATTAATCATTTCATCTGAGCTTTTACACCATTTTGCAATTGCAATCTTAATCCGATATAAACTAATAAAAAATAGATTTGATGTTGGATATTTACTGCCAGAAAATAGCTCAGTAGCATCAGCAAACACCTTCAAGCATGCAAATATTTTAGTTGCCATAACCCAATCATTACTTGCGGGAGCACATTTGTCATATTTCTTTCCATGACGAAGAAAAAGCCTATCAAAAACATCTTTAAAATAAATTGCACTGGTCAACATGTAATATGTAGAATTCCACCTTGTAGGAACATCCAAACTAAGTTCTCCATCTATCTTTAAGTTATATTATTTAGCATACTTCTTAAACTTCTCATATTGCAACGTAGAATTCTTTACAATTGTAACCGTTCTTCTAATGTTTATAATAGGTGCAGCAATTGTTTTCCAACCATCTTGGGCAACTAGGTTTAGAATGTGATTGAAACATCTCGCATGAAAAAAGAGGCCATCATAAATTAATGGAGATTTCTGCTTTAATTTTAGAACTAACCCTTCAGCACATTTATCATTGGATGCAGCATTGTCCAAAGTAAGAGTAAATAGTTTTCGATCAAAATTCCATTCTACTATGCAATCATAAAATGCTAAGCATAAATTCTTCCCTGAATGATGTCCTTCTACATTCATGAACTAGATAATCCTCTTTTGCATATTCCAACTATCATCTATCCAATGAACAGTGATGCATATGTAGCCTTTAGTTTGATTAGAGGTCCACATATCCATGGTTGCACTAAAGCGACATTTGACTGTTTTGAAGTACTCATATAATTTGGTCTTTTCTTCATCATATATTTTCAATATATCCTTCTTCACGGTAGGGCGACTTTTAATTGGGAAAGTAGGACACATAGACTTTACGCAATCAGTGAAATAACAACGATCAACAATACTAAAGGGATACTCATGCATGATAATTGCAAGATAAAATTTCTTCAAACTAACAGCCTCATCATAATTATAGGTCTCAACCGATGCAATGGGGTTGTTGTCTTTACTCTTTTCTAATTTCAATTTTTGTTGCCCAGTCAGGATATGGTGCTTGTTTTCTAAGTGACTTCTAAAAACCGATGTGCCTCGCTTGCTCTCACGCCAACCTTTATAAGTGCATCCCATACTCTTACAACTAGCCTATTTCTCTACAACATCATTGCCATCTTTATCTTTCTGTATAATCCCATACCTATTGTAGTGGTCCCAAACATTAGATATGAGCTTCTTACATCTCTTCATAGGAGGACCCTTTTCGGTATTATCTCTTCAACACTTGGAATAACAGCTACAACATTTGATGTTGGAGGAGCATTTGCAAGAGGAGAATCAACTGAAATAGGCACCATCAGGGATATCGCACTAACACTTGCACTGCTACTTGCATTATTGTCCATGGTAATATAGTAGTATGTCACTGCATATAGGAAAATTGCCATAAATATTTCAGTTTCATAAGCTAATACTTTCTCACAATCAAAACAAAATAGCAAAAACTGGATCAGGAGGCCCGTGCGGCCGTGCGCACCAGATCTGGAGGATGGACTGTGCCGTAGAGTTTAGCTAGGGCAACGACACCGTGGCGAGCTGGCGACGACATGGTGCTCTATAGGCTGGTGGCGATGCGGCGCCCTGTGGGCTGGTGCCTGGCAGTGACACGGTGCCTTGTAGGCTGGCGGCGACACGGCGTCCATGGCGCCATGGCCTGCCGCTGTGCCTGGGATGGCCAATGGGGAATGGTGGCGACACGGCATCAATGGCACCATGGCGGCTGCGGGTGGCTGCGTGCGCTAGGGTTGAAGTGCTGGCTGGCGACTGCTGAGCGATGCGAGATGGGGAATCACCGAATGAAGAGTTGACCTGCTGGTGGGCGCGTGGGCTGCCGTGGATGGGCCGATGTGGCAGTGTGGGCTGCTATTAAGAATATGGCTAAGGTCCAGGAGAAGTATACTGGGCCTATAAATGTGGAAACTATCCATTTTTTATGCGGAATTTTCCACTGGCATATACTTTTCTGGCGGGAATCGTTGTTCTGTTTCCGGAAAAAAATTCCGTATCCATTTCCATTCCATAAAATTCTATTTCCGTTTCCGTATAAGCCTCCCCATATCCGTTTTTTCTCGGAACGGACGGAAACTTGTCGCTTCGTTTTCATCCCTAATATGAGCAAGGCAGGAACATACCTCAGCAGCAGCCTCGCTGGAATCAGGATCAATCAGGACGCACTAGGAAGAGATGCCCTGGGAGAACAGGTGGAGTTTCAATTCATCCTAGAAGTGAATAAACGATTGGCTCTGGGATGAACTCGATGACCAGCCTTGGAAATCGCCGAGAGGGATACTAGCAGGCAAGTTGAGTAGAGACCCATACTCTGATAGAGTCAGGGTCCCACAGAATTCCACCCTACCGATGTAGAAAAGGCTTATCGGCAGCTGACTGAGTCTGAGCTGGCATGCACAAATGCTCGAATGATAGAACTCATAAGAAGGCTTCACTCGGCCATCAAAGAAGCCAACTGGCAAAATAGAAGGGGAGACAATGGTCCTATAGATGGCATTGGTAGCGTCATTAGAGCCGAGGGAGTCGAATCGGAAGTGACCTGGGCAGACAAAGTCTGAAGCCTCTAAATAGGGGAACCAGATGACGTCGTTGTCGGTGAAGTCGCAATAGAATGTGCTAAGCCATCAGACCAGAAAATCTAGCTTCAAGTCATCACCAACGAAAGTAGCAATAGCCTCACCGATCGAAGCGCATCAGCGAGTATGACCATCAGCTTCGTTGAAGGCATCGATGAACTCATAGTTAGGCAGGTCTTGGCGCTCCGTCACTCGGGCAGTATACAGGTTAAGCCATAGCTGAATAAACCACTAGGGGCCACCAACATTCGCAATAGGTGCACCAGCCCTGAGCTGCTGCTAGACAAGATGAAGAAGTCTATACGAAGATCCAAGCAATATTCGACCTAACAACAACTCTTCATTCTACGCAAGGTGCTCGGCCAGATTCTGCCAATTCTTAGTAGGGCCGAGGATGGTACCATAGAACACGAAACGTTTCAGCCACATATTTAGAAAGGCAACGTGCTCTTTCTCCTCAACTGGCCCCATCTTCTGATTATAGGTGGCCATGTAGTTGCCCCAATCTCTAGGTTTCTTCACTTCTAAGTCATACATCGGCTTACCCCGGAAATCGACCTCACGGCGTGGATCAGCGACATTGAGGTCTATCAACATCAGGATGTCAAGTAGAGTTGGGGACATTGGTCCATTGGCAAACATGAAAGCATTAACAGTATCCAGCCAAAAGTAGCAGGCGGTAGCAAGCATGGCATCGTTCCGCTCAGTTTCGGCCATGGTTAGTCTAATATAATGGTCGATATTGCTAATCTCCTAATCTGTACTCTTCGC
>KE373345.1:1040987-1051041 GCA_000418225.1 Zizania latifolia | reverse complement strand
TATCCAAAATTTTATGAAGTTATGTTTGACCAGCTAAAAATTTTTGAATCTCAAACAGTACCAAATAGCCCTTAGACCAAAATCAACAAACTTGTCTCTAGGCACCTATAGCAAATTTGCATCCATTAGCCGCACATGTAACATCTGTAAAGAATGAAAATGTCTTTGCGTTAGTACTTTTTGGAAATGATATGAAGGGACTGGGAGAAAAAGAGAAAGTAGGGCAGAGTAATGGTACAATACAATAGCTAAGGGAGAGTGAGTAGTTGGCACATTAAGCTCATGTATTACCCCACGCAGTCCCTTTCATATGATATCGCTAGATTTTGGCTCAAGAGTTCTAACTAACATTGATCTACACATCACTTTAGTTTTTGTTTATAGGATTCTTTGATGTAACATTGGACTTTCTTCATTTTTAAGGAAAAGAAAACCACACCACAACTTTGTCTGATCCATTGAAGTATTGAACGCTTAAATGTAATTTTAATTGTTTTCATGGTAAACTGATAATCCAAGAAACTTTAGTTGTTATTGGTGTCATAACAAATTATAGTCAAGTCCTAGTCAGGTGACATGATGCATTCAGTTCTAACAAACAGTGATAAGATGCAACTTTGACTTGAATAGATATGATAAGTTCTATAATAAATGCACATAACACTGTTGCTGAACCTGGGCCCTGCCTTCAGTATTGCACCACAAACAGTACAAGTGTATGGTTAATTTTAACTACTAATTGTGTTTATGAATCATGAGATTGTAATGTTTCACCTCCTCTTCACCTTTTGGTAAAGTAGGTCAACTCCAAGATAGGTGTTAATCACCTCTTTAGCAGCAATTCTGAACTCTTTATACTGAATATATGCTAGGAAATAATGAACATAAAATTCTTGGAGCTTTCAATTAGACTTAGGTAGAGAAAAACAGCATGCAGTGTTCTAAAATTCTTTAAATCTAAACATCTGATCATGCATGTGACAACTTATACAGCAATTATCTAACTTGAAGTTAAAATATGGGCTACACACTCACACTCCTTCACATTTCACAAGGTTCAGTTTCTCAAGAAGAAAATGGTACATCTCTACCATTAAAAATGAGGGGGACTGCATCTCTCAATGAAACATTGGCTGATGGTTCCAAGAAATTGATTGATTAAAGAAACAGACACCATTGGTTGGAGTTGAGCTTAGCATAGCACACTGCACACAGTAATGGTCAAAGAGACAAAAAAAAAAGAAGTGGAAGAAAACAAATATATATAGACTACTAATCTGAACATGTTATACTGTTCATGGCACATTAAAACATTCCTCAGTGCAGTAATCTGCTTGCATGCTCCCTGCCAAGTCAGCCTGGCCTTGTGATTCTGAGCTTCTTAATTAGTTCCATCTCCTGCCCCATATCCCTGCATAATACAAGCACTGTACAGTCTGGTATTTGACTTTTGTGCAGTATAAAAACAAACAATACTAATGCATACTTCCAAATAGGTCCCTCACATGCACTGTATTTCAAAGTGTATACGCTTTGTGCTTCATGTGGCACTTGATGAAATCTGTGGTTCCATTTCCCCCCATTGCAATTAAAACTAGCCGACACCAGGACAGGATGGAGAGTGAGCAAAGTTGTTCTTCTCACATTTATTTAATGGAAAGTTGATGCTGCTGCTCTGATTATGAAGTATCTTGCTTTGTACTCTTGTAAGCATGCTCTGGGATTGGACAAATCCTGCGTCCATTTGTCTGGTCACCGATTTTCATCTTGAGATTTGATTGATTAATCTGCTCGGGTTCGAGCTTTAAGATTTGTCAGATGTGATAGCAATTAGCAAATAAACTCAGATGTGTCACTCAGCTGGGAGCTTGGCCCATCTCTTCCTTTGTTGCTTATCCTGTCCTGTTTGGATAATCTCGAGTTAGTACACTACACGCATAATGCAAATAATTTATTAGAACATCATGATTAAATTCTTCTTCATCCTGATGAAGTAATGATAAAGCAATGATGGACAGCCTGAGACAGTACTGTATTAACACCATCATCACAAACAAAATGAACAAAGAAAATCACAAATCAGTTACTGACAAAGCTCACAATTTTGCCGCCATATAGAAAAGTTACTGACAGACAAACAAAAACATAATCTTGTCGAAATTCAGATACAAGCAGGGACAACCTACCAGCAAGTCAGTCATCTGTGGTATACATTCTGCACACAATCTTGTAATTTAATTTGTGGTATACTTAATCTTTGATGCTTAGCTTAAGGTGGATGCTCGAAATAATCTCGAATTAGAACGTCCCCACGAGATTACGTTGAAGTTAAGTAGGAATCGTGGAGATAGAACCTGACATGAACTTTTTCCCCCCTTTTTTGTCAATGAATGCAACATGGCTACTGAGCAGTGAGCGTCCGGTCAGCTTTGTTTCCCTTGGCTGCATCTCATGAAAGAGACACCCAAATGAAGCTCGTATTACCTTGATTAATCGAGCCTTTGATGATCAATTATGTCAGCCGAGTCCTCTCTCGGGAGAACTCCAGCGAGAACACAACGCACGAGCTCGAGCAGTCTACAATGGCGACGAACGTCGTGGCCACCGCAATGGCCTGTATCTTAGCTAATAGCTCTCATGCTATTTTCCTTGAAGTACTGGTACATATATATAGAGGAGAAACCACTCCGTATTTGTCAGACTCCTAAACCTATTAGGACTCTAACAGCTAGAGACCTTCTATAATTTCCTTAGGACTCATTATAGAAATACTATTCCTAATTTGACTCATTAGGACTCTTAACCTTGGGCTTATCCTAAACCTTCTCAAGCTGTTACAACTGAAAACCAACTCTGACTCTAATTAGATCGGAACACATCTCGGTCAGGTTTATTTTCCTAACAATCGCCCCCTAAACCTGACATCACCATACGCGCCAACTCACAGCAGTCATGGCTCCTCGTCGGCGTCCACGAGGAGGGCCCTCTCCTTCTTCGGCTCCTAGCAGTCCCTGGCGAGGTGGCCACGAACACCACAATTGAAGCACCTCCCTCGGTTGCGGCGCTCCGAACGCCGGCTGGTCCCCGAGCACGTGCTTGCGTCGTCGTCGTCCTCGTCATGGCCGCTGCTACGGTCAGCGCCCTTCTTGCCACTGCCACGGCGTGCATCATCGCCACGCGCCTGCTCCTTGCTGCCGCGCTGACGCCGCTGCTCCTCCCACTGCTCCTCAGTGAGCAGCAGACGCCCAGCACCCCCCCGTCTCCTCATCAACGTCGCGAGGCTCCTCCGCCACGCGCAGCCGTCCGACGAGCTCCTCCACGGATATGGTGTTGAGGTCCAGAAGCATCTCGATCGCCACCGCGACCTGCTTTATCTTCTTCGGGACCACGCGTAGGATCTTCTTCACCACGCGGATGTCCTTCATTTCCTCGCCAAGCTCACGCAGGCTGGCGACAAGCCCGTTGATGCGCATCGCGAAGTCATCGATGGACTCCCCATCGTGGAACGCGACGTTCTCGAACTCCTTCAAGAGGCATTGCACGTTCGCGTATTTCACGCGATCATCGCCGACCCTCATCATCTTCACCGCCTCCCATGTTTCTTTCGCTGACTTCTTTACGGTGAGCCCGGCCTTCATCTTCGATGGCACCACGCGCAAGATGGTGGCCAACGCCCGCCGATCCTTGACGCGCTCGACGCTGACGGCCTCTACAGTATCCTAGAGCTCCAACGTCTCTAGGCTCACCTGCATGACTAATGACCACTCATGATAGTTGGTCTTGGTCAGCAGTGGTAGCTCAACTGTGCCGGTGTTGGGGACGACGCGTTCCACCGTGACGTCGGGCTTCTGTGGAGTGTCGGACATCTTCGTTCCTTGCTCTGATACCAAATATCAGCCGAGTCCTTTCTCGGGAGAACTCCAGCGAGAACACAACGCACGAGCTCGAGCAATCTACAATGGCGACGAACGCCGCGGCCGCCACAATGACCTGTATCTTAGCTAATAGCTCTCATGTTATTTTTCTTCAAGTACTGGTACATATATATAGGGGAGAAACCACCTCGTGTTTGCCAGACTCCTAAACCTACTAGGACTCTAACAACTAGAGGTCTTCTATAATTTTCCTAGGACTCATTATAGAAATATTATTCCTAATTTGACTCATTAAGACTCTCAGCCTTGGGCTTATCCTAAACCTTCTCCAGCTGTTACAACTGAAACTAACTGTGACTCTAATTAGACCGAAACACATCTCGGCCAAGTTTATTTTCCTAACAAATTACCTCGCTAACTGTTGCAAAATAACCAGACCGTGTCATGATCAGTTCGTGTTTACTGAAGAGGGGGGAGTTCGTGTGCTCTCTCTCTCTCTCTGATGGGACTTGATGCTTGTTTTGAATCGCCGCCGTGATGAAGATTGACCAACGACCGGATCGAATGTGACGGCTTTTGAATCTTTTCTTAAATTACCCGTTCAGATTGGAGCTGATTAGCTGAACCGTGTTGGAACAACACAAATCCGTGTAAGCCATGTTTGGAGATGTGCGGAGAGATTTTGACGACTGCAGATACTTCCAGAATCGGTAGCTGATCAGATTCTTGTTTTAGGGCATGTTTTTTCTGTTTCTTATAGCTGCAAATACTTTTAGAATCTAAAGCTAAAATAAATGATCTAGATTTTAGATTCAGATTATGAGAATCAGTAGCTACAGAATCTATCCAGCTACTCAGATTAGTTAGCTACTAAGAATCTCTAGCTGCTAGAAGCTAAAACAAATATGTCCTTAGACTGTAAAACTAAATAGATGTAGAATCTAAAAATACTAGATACTCACTAATTGATTTTCAGAATGTTAAACTGCCTAAACAGGGCATAAACCAGTCAAATTCGCATCAAACGATGCACTTATTGGCAAATCTCCTCAAACTAAATGTCATGTATTCGTCAGCATTGACCTTGCTTACTGGAGTTTAGACGGAGAAAGCAAAGCAAAGCAGTCGATCTGCAGAAGGGGGAGCAAAGCCGATGAGCCACAGGCCATCGTCACATGCGTTTCAGCGTTTGCTAGATGCGATGCGTCGCGTGGCGGCAGAGCAAAACATAGTCTCTGTGTCTGCATCTGACCATTTCTTTTTCACTTTTATAGATGGGCTGGGATAAATAGACTGTTTACAGGATACACAAAATTTCCATGGGTGCAGCACAATATCATGATTTCGCACCAGCATCTGCTCTAAGATCCTAAACTATGGATGAGCCCCACAGTGGCTGGAATTTCCTACAGCTGCATAATTTACAAGTTGGAAACTTATTCAGGGGAGCTCCGCAGTGGCCTATATGCATATTCACTGCTTCAACGCCACTGCCGTGAAGCTTGTAACGTGCAGAAGGAATAATCTTGGGATTCAACTAGTCACCTGCATGAAAACTTGAGCACATAAATCATCTGTTTGATCGAAAACGGAGTTAAGGCTATCAGTATCCTATCTGATCTTTCTAAAAATGCTATGTGTTTCTTTTGCAAACGAAACAGGCAGTCCAAAAAGTCCACAACCCAAATAGGAAACCCAACAGAAGAGCTCATGAAACAATCAGGTCCTAGTCACGGTGTGGGCAGTTAGTGCAACATAATAATTCATAATCATGTATGGTACCTGCATCATGAGTTTCTGTGAAATGAAGTGTCATGCATATTAGGAACTGAAGTGTCCTGCATTTAACCAAAAAAACTTAATCAGTCACATCACATATGGGGGGAAGAATATTATGAACGAATCTTGAGAGTTGGTTACTTGAATCATTGCACTGAAGCTTTGGAATCCATGGTGATTTGAGGAAGGTACAGTGACATTTAACGATGACCCATTTCCATTTGTCGCATTGCCTTGGTTGTCTTCACTTGTAGACTTGGCAGTCCTTCTCCATCGCTTCAACAGGTATCTCTGAGGTAACTCTTTGATATTTCTGTAATCAAGCACCTTCAACATGTGACAACATGGAATACCCGTAAACTCAAACTTCCTACAAGTGCAGATACATGAGCAGTCACTTGAGTCAAATCTAACAAAGTGTTCCTTGGGTTTTTCAGAGGGAGCTACTTTGTATTCAGACATTGTCCCAGCTTCCCCACAACTGAACAACACAGAGTCCATGAACAGCTCAAACTCTTTACGGAAGATCTCAAACACCACTGGCGTATATGTATGGGCAGCTTGCTTTAACATCTTGGCTGGGGGTATTCTTGGATAACTTTGACTAGCTTGGAAGTCAGCTTGGAGCTCAGCATAGCGGTGCTCATCTACTGCTCTTTCATAATGCTTGAAGAAGGACAATAAATCCACCTGAGGGCTCAAGAACTTCTTCATAACACTGGTGAAACTTTCAGCTTGAAGTGCACTTATTATGTCAGAACAAAATATATGTCTATCATATGCCAAGGCCCACCTTTCCCTCTCATCAAACAATTTAGACAGCCACTCATTATGCCTAAGATCATACTTTTCTAGCATGCTTCTCCAGGCAAACATGAATTCTTCCTCTTCCTCGTAGCCAAACACACATCTGCTAAAATCCTTCGCAAATGTTTTTGAACCTTGAAAAACATGATTAAGGTGCTTAAGAGAGTTCTGATATACATGCCAAGCACAAGTTCTCTGAGTAGTATTTGGCCACGCTGCTGCCATTGCACTGGTTAGCGGAATAGATTGATCTACTAAAGCTACTGCTGGTTGTTTTCCATGCATAGCGATCTTAAAACTCTCAAACAGCCACCTATATGACTCGAATGATTCATCATAGAGCATAGACGCACCAAAAATAATTGTTTGTTTGTGATGATTCACTCCGAGGAACAATAACAATGGCCTGCCATATCCATTTATTTTGTATGTTGTGTCCACACAGAGGACATCACCGAAGTAGTTGAAGTCATCTCTAGATTTTGGGTCTGCCCAAAAGAAGTTGGTCAGCTTGTCATCTTCATCAATCTGCATGGTGTAAAAGAAAGAGGGGTTTTCCATTTGCATCGTCTGCAAATATTTCAATATTGTCCCACCATCACCAAGTTGCATAGCCTTCATACGCTTTGAGTGGAGATAATTCTTGTAATCTGCTGGGAGGAGAGAAATACTTCGAAGGAAACCAATTTGTCTCACAACAAGATCACCGGTTGCTTTTGTTGTAGGTGTCATGACAGAATCATCAGACAGTTCCGCTTCTCCAGACTGAAGTTCTGTCAATATCCTCTGTGACCTTAACATATGCATCGTTGAAGGAGGGGCCAGCTGATGATTGTGGTCTGCTTTGAAATCTGTGACTCTGTATTTACACTCTGGTGTGACTTTAATAATCAACCGTGCTGGACAACCAATTCTGGTATCCAACCTTGGCTTCTTTGCTTCTAATGATTTTTTGTCCCTGTTGTATCCTTCCCTAGAGCAAACGAAAGTCCTTACTTTGGTAATATTTTCAGAAGATTTGTGTGATGTACTTTTCCGAACACTAAAACCAACATGTCCAGCATATTTGTTGTAGAATCCATAAGCTTTTTCCTCACTCTCAAATTCCATGCTTACTTCAGGAACCAACTTCGCAAGTGCAGCCTCATCTATAGGTGGTTCAGCTTCTATCATTCTTCTCATTTTCCCCTAAAAACAATCATATGATAATTTGAGTAAACGACAAAAATAGACAAATTTAGCTGTATTGATTTTTATAATGCACCAAAACAGGAAACAGAAGAGCAAGTTTGAGCCACGATATAGATATAAAATCGAAAGCCAATGTGTAATAAGATTTTTAATCCCAATATATCACAAAGCAAGCTGAATTTTCTCTGTTCTCAGGGCAAAGGGTGAACTATGCTCTATGAGTTGAAGGCACATAAATTCACAAAGCAAGGACACAGAGATTCAAGAGATCTGTACAGGTCAATTATTTTATGCTTCTAAGATTATCGACACGATGGATCGAAATTTCCCCAGAAATGGATTACAACTGAAAACGGTAGCAGAAACAATCTAACCACATAGGCTCATGGCATTCCATGTCGAAAATTAGAGCGGCCTTACCTTTCTGTATGCAATGCCACAAGCATTACAAAGTGTTCTTGGGCCATCAGGGCCTCGGCGCATATGAGGCGTCGCATTTCCGGATATGCCACACCTTAGGCACCTGGTCAAATACAGTAAACTGTCAACATGGCAAATCAAAGTCAATGCTTTTACTGAAATCACTTGAGGAGCATGAGGAACAAAAACTTCTGAGCTTAACCTAGAGCACAGCAACTGTTACACCAGAATAAACCATGAGTACCACGCAAAGGCGAGATCATTCCCTCGCCCAGCTTATCGACCGTGGCCAAACACGACTGGCTGACTGACACACACACAACAAGAAGGGAAAGCTCTCGGGCGCGCACGCACCGGACATGGCCGTCGAGGCCGTCGTCGTTGTTGTCGCGGTGGAGCTCCAGCTCCTGCTCCATCGGTGCCGCCGCGTACCCCTGCATCTCCCCTCCGCCTCCATCCGAGGCCACCAGCATGTGCATCATGGCATCACCACCCTGCCAAGCCACACTCGCATCTAAAAAATCCAAAAAAACCCCACGAAAATTACACAAAAAATGGCGAATTTGAGTTGGATTGGAACCCCGAGGACGAGCCGGAGAGTGGTCTCGGGTGAAATTTCGTGGGAAATGCTTCGGCTGGGCGGGATTGGAGCTAGGGTTTGGAGCGCCGGGGAGAGGAGCGGACGCGGGGAGTGGAAAACCCTTCGGATCCGATGCGGCGAGCGGGGGCAGGTGATCACTGTGTGGTTGCTGCCAGCGACCGACACGTGCACCCCTCCTTCCGCTATGGCTACCCCCATTTCTCACCGACATGCGGGCCTCCCCATCCTGGGACCCACCTGTCAGCCACCGCAGATCAATAGCTTTAAGTGCCTGGAGCCCGGAGGGGGTAAGACCGTAGGAGAGCGGACGAGGCGGCGAGAATTCAGAGAGGCGACGAGGGCAGCATCGCCATGAGCGCGCTCAAGTTCTGCGGCCAATGGTGAAGCGCAGAGATCTTTACCTAGCGTTCGTATCCTATATTTCCTTGGTAGGGTGGTTGTTTGATCCATTGTTTGTTTCGGCTTTTTTTTTTCAAATTTGATGCAGCAACAACATGTTGTACCCGCGGGAGGACAAGGAGATGCGCCACCTGATCTATGCTTGCCAAACCTGCGAGCACCAGGTGGTTTCCTTGCTCCTTGTTCAGATTGATCTTCTGTTTCGGATTGGGTGGTATATACTCTTGAAAGTTTAAACCCTAGGTTCTTAGAACAGTATAGTATTTGGGGTTCAAGTTGTGGGTTTGGGCTGGGTTTAGTACTTTGGTGATGCGGTGTCTGTAGATAAGGATTTAGGTTTGATGTTGCACTGTGGAGAGGGGGAAATAGCAGATTTATGCTGCTGCATGTTTGGATTTGGCCGAGGAAAGAGTTTGATGACTTATAATGTTTGTAGTGCTTGCTTTGCTGAATTAGTAGAGGGTTCTGATTGCGACTTTGCAAGTTTATGGTGAATTGGTCAAGGACTAGTGTTGCTTGTAGGTATAGTTATCAACCTATCATGATTTTTTCTCAGACATAATGGTTGGATCAAATCTCTGTTTCTCCCAAAAATGATAAGCTGGTCTGTACGTCAACTTGAAGTCAGAAATTTTGAATATCCGGAACCAAATCTAGACATGGTTCGAATATTCTAGAAAAATATTTGTTTTGAGCATTTGAATTACTCGTATGTAAATATAAGTTTGAAGAATGTGTTACTGGCATGATTTGATATTATATTCTAAATACGATTCAAATTTATTGGTATAAATATTAGAGTTGCACATTAAATTTTAGTACCACCCAAGTATCTCCTGTTTAGTTTAATACCACTGAAATTTTAGGGTGCACTGAAATAGCACTCCATTTATTTTTTTGAGCCCTATGGACAAAATCACAAAAGTGCATGTTTCCTGTCATGTTGGACTGCTTTTCTCTCCACTGATCGCTCTATCTTGTG
>KE373345.1:970260-983067 GCA_000418225.1 Zizania latifolia | reverse complement strand
ATGGCGACGGTCTAGACAGCCACACCCCGGGACGGCGCCGCCCGCGCCTCTCAGGTAGGGTTCCGGCCCCACAGGCAGGGAGAAAGGCGAGCCGAGCCGAGCCGAGACGAGGAGGCGATTGCTCTGGTTGATCTGGGTGCGGGGAGAGGCGATCCGCGCGGCGGCGAGCGAGCTTCTCACTTGGAGGCGGTCGTGGTCGGGGGCCGCAGGCGAACGGGAGATTAGAGACGGAAATGGTGAGCTGGGCTCGGGGTGTTTGATGCAGGCGTGGCCGCGGAGATGGGGCGCGGCTCCGCGGCCGCGTGGGGGCGGTGAGAATAACAACGGGTCGGCGCCGTGGCGTGGCGTGGCGTGGCGTGGCGTGCCCGCTCTCGGGTGGGTTTGATTCGTTAGATCGTTGCGACGGAAGATTTTGGGTTGGTGGGTGCTGGCCTGGTTTGTAACGGTGGAGTTTAGGTTTGGTATATTCGTTTGGCAATATGTATTTTCTTTCCTTTGTTTATGTTGCGTTTTATATGTTCAAACATGTTAATGATACGATAAATTGACAGTTCATGTAACTGTCTAGGTGATTAATTTTTAAGATCGCTTTGAGTTATAGGTGGCAAAAAGGTACGGACCGCTCGACTAGTATGACACGAGTTGTTTATCGTTGAGCTATGCCAACATGACTCATACTCTCATGATGTGTTTGGACTCAAATCTCTATCTTAATCTACAGTGTTAGCTCAAACACGATCCATTTATAACTAGGGTTTGATAGACTTGTTACCTCACACGTCGTAAAGCTAGCTCAGGTTTGATATTACACATCTACCCTACTATATAATTGACGAGTTAAGAAAGCAAAATTATAGGAGATTAGATCGATCTCCTTCCTCCCACATATTTTCATAATGACCCGTTAAGACTTTTCAGATTATCTAAATTATTCCTTTTATAAGATATATATCTTTTCGTATAATAACTTTATATTTAAAGGACTTTCTTAGTGGATCGATATCTTTCCGTATAATAACCTTTCATTTAAAGGACTTTCCTTAGTGGATGGATATCTTTTCGATTAAAGACCTTCCATGTAAAGAATTTTTCTTAGTGAGCTGATATATTTCCCTCTAATGACTTTCCTCATATTGAAATCTTTCCTTTTCGGTTTAATTTCTTTCCATCTAATGTGAGCGTCATGATCGGAAGGTACTTTCTTTCTATATGGATGAGTTCCCGATTTCCACAGTGTACACTATAAAAGAGGAGACCCGACCCAAGCAGAATACACCCCTTCTTCCTGCTCGACTGTCCTACTCACAAAACTATCTCGATCATTAGTTTTGCTGGAGAAACTTCGAAGGGCTGTCCAAGGGCAGTATAGATGGCATCCAGAGGGTCGATGCCATCTACCAATTGCTAGAAGATCTACACCAAACAAACAGAGAAGAACAACTACACTTTTCTTATGGTTTCTTCATTCCGGTAAGTTTAATGTCTTATTCCGTATAAAGGGTAATCATGAATAGGCTAAGAATTAAGCTAAAGTTTATGATTTTCTAACAGATTGATCTCCTCTTGATCCCTCCTGTCGTATCATCGGCGTCGTCCCCTCTCCCTCTCTCGCGCTGCTCCCTATCCAGCGTAAGGTCGCCGCCCGTGTAGACTGCAGACGCCAAATCATGTAGCCTAATGGCTTGGACTGCAAGCAAATATTTTTCTTGTGTTTTTATTTGATTGTTTGAGGATATGACAATTTGATTTGCGCCTGTAATTGTTCTTTGATGCTGTAACAATATTTCTAACTACTAAATTAAAGTTCTAAAGAATCCAACTCCTAACTAATAATATAATTATTTTTTTGATTTTCACCGGTGCGTAGCACGGGTACAATACTAGTTATGGGTAAGGCATGAGTATAGCACGGGTATAATAAACTTATCAAATCGGTCTAACATAACTAATTATACCTATGCTATGTCTAGCCTATCAAGCAAGCCTATTAGATAAACGGGTCATGCTTTGGTGGGTCTGAGCCAAATTAGGTCATTCGTTTGCTAATCTATACTTTGAATACTTTGAATTGAATTATAAAATTTATAGTTCCGAATTTATAGCGGGCTTGGCTGGTTAGGCTTGTTATCGTAAAAGTAGTGTTAGTAGAGAGTTTCACCGCTACTTGAAGCTCATATTTGGCTAAAGGAGTTAAGGAGGGAGTGGGGTGAAGCATGACAACGATCGGTCTTTCCGTGCACCGCGTAGAGTGCGTGGCCATAAGGGATGATGGATAACGCGATGAAATGCCATTGTTAGGAAAGAGAGCAAAATTTTTATGGTCAAAAAATGTGATATATTGAGATGTGTGGATGTGGCAGTGTAGAAATAAAAAATTACAGAATAAACGAGGAAAAATATAGTAATGCTTTTACTATCATCGTTATATATTATAAATAATTTGACTTTTTTATAAATTAAACTTTTCAAAATTTTACTAATTTTATAGAAAAATATACAATAGCTAAAGTATTAAATTAATTCCATTAAATTTACTATAAAATTCACTGTGGAGTTGATCCGACAAGGTGGATCTTAGAGCTGGGATAAAGGCTAATCTTCTTTACCTTTTCGCTGCAACATAAAGATTATTCCATAGCCAGTTACTGTTGCACCAATAACCTTAACAATTCTAAAAAAAGCTTAGCAATCGAGTTGATGGGCTGGTTTGGTTCCAAGTCCGTACCAGATTTTTGTAGGCTAAAGATGGATTTGTGGTATTTAGTTTAGTGCCAAAATATGTCTAGAATAGAGAAATACACGGACAATGCTAATAATTTGGTAAGACAAAAATTTGACGAAGCATTTGGTTTTGGTGCAGCAGTAAACAAAAACAGCCTAATATTTAACCACGTTGCATACTTGCATGTAACTGTCGGACGTAGTGGAACTTGCTGTAACACCGTGTTAGCGTCAGCTAATTTCCATCAGCTTTGCTTTAATCGCAGCTTCTTAAAGAGATCTTTGCTCTTATCAACTTTCGGAGTAAGAGAATCTTCATTCAACTTCCTGTTTTTGCCACTTTATGTAGTTATGTAGTGTAATAGGGAGCTCTATACTTTTTTTTCACTCCATTAAGATTCTTAAATTTAAATCTCTATATTCTTTTGACCTAAGTTTAATTAATATCTTACAGTTTTTCGGTTAGTTTTTTAATCAGAAAAGAGAAGAGTTTGGCTCCCTATTTGAGAGGAGAGAAATAAGGAGTGGGATAGAGAGAGATGTAGAGGTGCTTTAAGATGTGTATGCTAAGTAGGATAGAGAGTGAGATAAAGATATTATGAATATGCCACTCTGATCATCTGATGTGGACATTGTTATGGCAGAATCTTCCGTGGGCGGTGAGCGGAGCAGCGGACTCGCCGTCGTGTGAACCCGTCGTCCAACCACGTGGAAAGATCCAATCGCGGCGGCCCGTTTCGGGTTCGACGGCCGAGATCCCCGTCGGCACGCTCCGTCCGGCCCGGCTGTAACGGCTAGTTTTTTTTGTCGCTTTCCGTGGAGACCGTTCCACGAGCTGTGCCGCTCTCCACAGCCTTTTCGTGCTTTCGTCGCGCAAGCGAAGCCACTTAACGAAATATTGGGTTAGTTTAACCGTGCTTTTTAAGCTAATTATTTGTCATAACTAGATTGACAACCGTGATAATTGATGGACTACTAAAAGTGTTAGTATTTATTTTACAATTAAAAATATAAAATAAAACATAAAAATATGTAAAAATTCAAAAACAACTTATGATTAATAAAAATTGAAAAACTAAAATAAGTCATTATATATATTATAATAAGACCCCCGTGGGTTACGGGCGGGTGGTCTGCAACGGTCACGGCACGCGCGGCCTCTACTTGGGCCGGATTCCCATGGAATATCTGGGGATTCTGGCCCATATGCTTCTGCAGTACAGCCTGGCTCACTCGGAGGGAGGCAGCAACGTGGGCCTTTCTTGGTCTGCAAGGAAGTGACGTGAGATGGGCCTTATTATAGCGCGTGGAAAGCGAGCGGGCGGCGGGAGGCCTTTTTTCTTGCAGGCGAAGAAGCCGCCGCGGCCGCTTCCTCACGCAGTCACGCACGCGGGAGAGAGAGAGAGAGAGAGAGAGGCCGAGAGCGATGCCGGTAGCCCAGACCAGCGGAGGGAGCCGCGGCCGCAATGCCGGCGGCGTCGTCGCCAACGATCGCCGGCTCACCGTCTTCTCTCCTGAGGGCCGCCTCTACCATCTCGGTGAGTAGTGAGTACATACGGCACAACGGCGGACGCCATGGTTAACGAATTGCTCCTGGGCCCTGGCGTCTACGGTTTACTAACGATCCGCTTCCACCACCGCCACCCCCCTTCCCCCTCCCCGTGTGTTGTGGTCGCAGAGTACGCGTTCAACGCCGTGGTGCTGCCGGGGATCACCTCCGTCGGGGTGCGCGGCGCCGACTCCGTGTATGTCCTCACCCATCGGAAGAAGGTGAGCGCGCACACATGTACGCCGGTGGCTGTCGAGATTCGAGAATCCCTTCTCTCCTCGCTTAATTGGTGATTCTGCACCGTGCGTTTCGTCCCCCTAGGACAATTTGCAGGATAAGAAGAGCTTATCGCGCCTGTTCGAGGTCACCAAGCAGATGGGGTTGCTCGTCACTGGGAGGCTAGGTGAGCCACGACCTTGCTGTCTCCGTTCTAGTTCAGCGTGAAACATGGATTCGATTTTTCTGGTAAATCCTTAGTCTCATTTCCTACTTGCTCTTGCCGTAAAATGTCTTGGCTAGCGCCAGCCGCGGTACTGTGCTGAACTGCTGATAGTTACTCTCAAAACTTTGTGATAGTATGTTACCTGCCGATGATTCACCTTTTCAGCTTTAGTTTTGCTGGAACTCCCTATATTGCATTGGTTCTAGTATGCACTTTCAGGATACGCCATGCATGCTGATTAAATGAAATATTCAGTGAATCACTGTGGCTTGATTGGACACTTGTATTATCCATTCATTTGGTACTGTAACCTACCTTGGCCTTGAATATACACTATACGTAGTTATTTGGCACTCGGTCCTTCACTGCCATACTCTCATTTATGTGTTAAAACGTGGTTGTAATTGGCTAATGCTAATGTCTTAATTGAAAAAAATGCTATTGTCTTGTTTGGTTTAACATATGTGAGCCAGTACTGTAACTTGGTGTTCCTTGGTAAGTAATCATCTCTTCTATTTGGCTACTTTTGCTAATGACCTAATGTCTTTTATCACTAATGCCTGATACCTTATTATCATTGTGTTGGATTTTTTAGTTTAGAGAGTCTTCTCAGAATCTCAATTCTACAGTATGCGCTTTGTGGTTGATCTCTACAATGATCTTCAACATTAGTATTTGAGAAAATTAGGCGTTATACTAGTATTTAGAGCTTTATGAAACAGATAGAATGGCTTGCACCATCATACTAATGCCTGATACTTTATTATTATTGTGTTGGATTTTTTTTAGTTTAGAGGGTCTTCTCAGAATCTCAGTTCTACACTATGTGCTTTTTGGTTGAGCTCTACGATGATTTTCAACATTAGTATTTGAGAAAATTAGGCGTTATACTAGTATTTAGAGCTTTATTAAACAGATAGGATGGCTCACACCATCATACTAATCCCTGATACATTATTATCATTGTGTTGGATTTTTTTAGTTTAGGCGGTCTTCTCAGAATCTCAGTTCCACTGTATGCGCTTTGTGGTTGAGCTCTACAATGATTTTCAACATTAGTATTTGAGAAAATTAGGCGTTATACTAGTATTTAGAGCTTTATGGAACAGATAGAATGGCTCGCACCATCATACTAATGCCTGATACTTTATTATTATTGTGTTGGATTTTTTTTAGTTTAGAGGGTCTTCTCAGAATCTCAGTTCCACTGTATGCATTTTGTGGTTGAGCTCTACAATGATTTTCAACATTAGTATTTGAGAAAATCAGGTGTTATTCTAGTATTTAGAGCTTTATGAAACAGATAGAATGGCTCACGCCATCATATGGAACATTGTACAGGCCAGGGCTGGACATGACACAACAATACCATTATGTTTGTCTGCTTTTCTGAACTGTTGATGGGCTATTTCTTCATTCCAGCTGATGGAAGGGCATTAGCTGATCAGGCAAGGAATGCTGCTGCAGAGTTTCGCTTCAAGTGGGGATATGAAATGCCTCCTCACATGTTAGCACAATGGTAAGCTTTGGTCTAAATGTAGATGGCAGAGCAACAGTGTAACCAAAGTTTTCTTATAAGCATTTACAATGATTTGGTCGTCACATTATTTTATATAATTCTCTCTATGCTTCTCTTATGGAGGATTTGATCGTTTGCCACTTATTTAGAATGACAAATCATCAATTTCCCTGCTCTTATTGACTGTTAGTTTTGGATATATAAGAAAAGATGGTGAGATCTCATATGAACTCGACAGGCCAGGAACTCTTTCATGCTCGTGCTTTAGTATCAAACTTGTCCTCCTTTTGTTAAGCTGTGTGTATACAATACTCTGTTCACTGGAATGTTCTACATTTTACTAGTTGTGTATCATTGCTTGTTTGTAGGATTGCAGATAGAGCACAGATATGCACCCAGTATACTCATCTAAGATCTTACGGAATTGGTTAGTGCTACCCAATTTGTGTTTTGGGAGTAGTGAAACCTGCCATCATCTTCTGATTGCTTTGTGTTCTAAAAGATTGTATTGTTTACTTTTATCCTTCACATTTTCCTTCCCAGTTGCTATGATCTTTGGAATTGATGAAGAGAAAGGAACACCTGAGCTCTTTACATGTGATCCTGCTGGACAATTCTTTGGCCACAAGGTATTCATTGAAATTTGTACTGTTCATCGAATAGCATTTTTCATCATAATGCAATTTGGTCTCAATTTTTGTGAATGACTATGACATCTGCAAAAAGTGTAATGTATCATCTCAAACGACCAAGTTAGTCATTGAACAGTCTGGATCGAGAAACCACCCATAAGTTAGGAGCATGTTCTGCATTCAGGAAACATGAATCTCCTGTGTCATTTCAGGCAGCAAGTGCTGGTCTGAAAGAGAGGGAGGCTATGAACTTTCTCGAGGAAAAAATGAAGAGCAATCCTTCTCTATCACCTAATTCAACATTTCAGGTATGAACTTTCTTGAGGAAAAAAATGAACAGCAAACCATGGAATTAAGCTTGTCTAACTTTGGCTACAAATGTATAAAATACCATTCAGGTTATGTAAATTCGGTAGCACCGAATCTGTCATGAATTTTTTTTCACAATATAATAGTTTTGGTATGTTTAGTTGACATGGTTTTGTAAACAATGTGAGTCGAAGCTGCATATTGGAGGCAGTGGTGTCCAATACCTAAATATCATATATTCTTCAACAGAAGGATTACTAACTACTATGAATCAAATACGAGATTGTAACTATTTGTAGTTGTGTATCATAGACTTGAAGTGTGATTACTCTGAGAACTGCAGCATAACATTGTTCTCTGAATCTGAATTTGAGGACATCATTATTAAGGGAATAAGGGCACAACTTTGTTGGTTCTCTTTGAACGCTTACTGAATGAAACTTTAGCTGTTATTTTATCAATAGAGTGCGCTGTGCCAAAGTCTTTTTACGTCTTAAGTGCAAATGCCTCCCTTTCTTGCATTGCCATCTAAGTAAGTTTGATTTTTTTTTAAGATTAACATTGATTTTGGTGCCCTATATCACTCTGCAACATATGCAAGAATATATTTGATCTACATATAGAGGGAGAAAATCCAATTGTGGAATTGAAATGTGGGTAGGGTGAAAAAAGCGCACCACTTGCTGCTAGTGATCTCATATTGTTGCGTATCTACTTGTGCAGCATCTTTGGACTCACTAATGTTTACAAATGTGCGTCTGCAGCCATTTCTCATACTGTTGCATTTTTGTACATCAGCATTTTGTATTCTCAAAGATCTAATCTAGTGATCCAATGTTTTGAACTCTTGGTAATTGATTAATTTAATTTTACTCATTGAATTTCCAGATGGCAGTAAAAGCATTGTATCACGTCCTGCAGGGGGATTTCGATGCCCAAGAATACGAGGTAATGCTCATTTTTACACATGCTGTGTATGTGCTGTTATATTTGCACATCACCTGACGCTGAACGATGCAAGCAAAAATAATATGCCAGCTTGGATGTGTCAGCAAAGAAGATCCGATTCTAAGACTACATGCAGTAAAACTCTTCAAAGAGTAGACAGAGCTGAAAGAGGAGCAAACACAAATTGCTCGAGAGGACAATCACCAGGCTTTCAAATATTTTAGAACCTGGAAGTTTTGAAACCATACTAAGTATGCCAGAGCTGATATGACAATGCTGAAGCTGTCAACTATGAGTTGCCCCTAGTTTATTACGATAGCAGCTGATGATCACACATTGAAACTTAAGAACTTAAGTGTAACTATTTGCGAAGAAACTGCATCCTGCTCTTGTGGAACCTTAGCCAAAGATAATTTTCCTACAAAGTTTGCTTCGAGGCTGCCGAAGAAGAGATCTCCGTTGAATTCTGTCACCGAATTGATGGAAGATAGCCTTCCCTTCAGAATCATCAAGCACCCGCATGATGTCGCCGTTCTCCGACACCTGAGCCACCGTTCTTCAGATGCAAATCCTTTCTAAAGCAACATTAAGTTTGTTTTGCTTGGGGTGCGCCAGGCTCGGGCGGTAGTGCAAGGCCTAAGCGACGTTTGAGGGCTCTAATGGCAAGCCATTATTATGAACCCTCCCCGACAAAAAATAAATTTAATATCAAAATAAGCACATAGCCTACATATCAGATATTAAACTGATAAGAACAAATACTACACTTGATCTTAGCCAAAAGGCCGAGAAAGGTATGAGTCCCAACGTTGTAATACGTCTGGTTTTGTAGCGAACTCTCTGCTCCTTTCTCTCAGAACTGGCGATATGGTACTAAGCAGTAAGCATAGAATTGCTTGGTCAAATTTGTCTTTGGCAGCAGAACTCCCGGGCCTAACACAAATCATCAAAAGGGCCCATATGAATGCCTTTCCTGGCCTAGATGAGGAGGCAGGCCAACAAAATCTTTCTCAAGGCCCAATGTATTCCAGACAGAATTTTGTTATATGGTAAACACCCTGGTGGTATCGGCATAGCATTACAGGTAAATTATTTGATGAAGTATAGCATACCCGGGAACCTAATGCAGCTATAATGATTTACCACATTGGGTACTTTATTAGCATGTGTATGGTTGATATTGTTGGTTGATTCAGTGAAGGTTGAAGTTTACATTTTTCTTTAATATTGTAGGTCAAAATGCTCTTTGGGGAACTATTCCTTGCTGCTTTAGAACTTGTTTCAGAATGCAACTGTACTAGTTCAGATGGCTATCCAAATTTTATCCAAGTAAGTTTGAATGGTGTACTAAACTCAACTGCTGAATGAAAAACATCTTTGATCTGATAATTTCCTTCGCTTTTCGGTCACTGACATGCAGTGAATACAATGAGGTTTTGGACAAGGAGGCACCACTTTTGATTTTGAAGGTTGACTGTTTATGCTTACAAAAAGTACCTAATCACCTTCCATTGTACTCCTTTCTACGTAAAATTCGCTTCGCTTGCCCTAAGAGATTATATTCATGTGCAGGAAGTAATTGAATATGAAAGGTCATATTTTGAAGCGAAAGATGGTTCCGGCGGAGTAGTGAGGACGTGAGGTGAGTTTTTTTTTTGCCCTTGTTTGCTAGGAAAAACGACTCTAGTTCTGACACAGGAGCTGTACTAATGTTTTTCTTGTAAAGCTTTCTCCTATGGGTAAGATCGAATTGTTGGTTACCATGCGAAAATGTAATTGAAACCAGAGCGTTCAAGTCCAATCATAAATTGCCTGGTTCGAGTTTTATCATCTGGGTCTTTTAGTCTAGGAGATTAAGCGAGAATTGCACTAAAATTCAAATTTCAGTAGGATAATCCCTTGCTCGGTAGGCGTCAACTGTAACCTTGTTTTTAATGCCCCAGCTAATTCTGTGGTTTCACGCCCCCTTTGGTATTAGTATGTCAGATGCAAATCCTCTCTAAAGCAATATTAAGTTTGTTTTGGTTGGGGTGCGCCAGGCAAGGGCAGCAGTGCAACGCCCAAGCGACGCTTGAGGGCTCTAATGGCAAGCCATTAATATGAACCCTTCCCCACAAAAAATAAATTTAATATCAAAGTGGACACATGGTCCACATATCAGATATTAAACTGATAAGAACAGATACTACACTTGATCTTAGCCAAAAGGCCGAGAAAGGTATGAGTTGCTTTGAAGCGCTGGGTCGTCTTTTATCGCCGTGTTTGCTCCTCCTGTCTGAGTCTGGCGCGCGATGTGGGACTATTAAGGTGGCAATTAATGTATTTAGTTTCCTATGGCATGGCAATTATGAGGTGTTTCTATATCCATAACTTTGTCTGACTACCGTTTGTGAACATACACTGATAGCATCGATTTCGTTTATTAGCCCAATAGTGGAGGTTTCTTATCTATTCTCTGAGATGGTTCAACATGGGCTTCGCTGCACTGCATTCTGTAAAACAAGGAAGCTCTGCGAGCTTGTCCTATCCTACACGTAAGAGCCTGTTTTGGTTTTTTTTTCTTGCATTATACTACAAATATTCTCTTGTTTCTTCAGATGTACATTTGTTATTGTAGGCGTGAAATTCTTCAAGAGACTGCCAAGGAATTGGTAGGTTCTATCTGTGTATATCGTGCTGGCTATATTGCTGAGGTTAGCATCTCGTCTCACCTAACTTCTTCTATTGTACCTATCAATTCTGCTGAGGATGCATTGAAACACTTACCCCAAAAGAATGTTGTGTTTATCCAGAGACTAACTGGTCTCTGTAAATTCTACCTTTTGATATTTGCTTGTTGAACCAGATCATTTTCAATTATAGTTTTTCACATGTTGAATATTTATGTTCCTATTGAATATATTATGACCAAATTGTTGCAGGACAGAAGAAAAATTGAGGCTGATCTTTTTGAGGGAAAACTTCTCGGTGTTGCTGCCACCAATGCTCTTGAACTAGGGATCGATGTTGGCCATATTGATGCAACATTACATCTTGGATTTCCTGGCAGTATTGCTAGGTAGGTGAGAAATAGTCTTTCCGATGTGGTCCTATGTTTTTGTCTGAAACCCTAATAAAAGTAGAAAAATTTTAATTGCAGCTTGTGGCAGCAGGCTGGAAGATCTGGAAGGAGAGCAAAACAATCATTAGCCGTTTATGTTGCCTTTGAGGGTCCTTTAGATCAGTATTTTATGAAATTCCCACGTAAACTATTTGGCAAACCAATTGAGCATTGTCAAGTCGATTCACATAATCAGACAGTCTGTATCAGTTTTATCGGTAAATTTAAATGCAGAAGGCTCTAAATGCTCCCATTCTAAAATTGAACATGTCTTACAGGTTTTGGAACAGCATCTTGCTTGTGCAGCTTATGAACATCCCTTGTGTCTGCAATATGATGAGGATTACTTCAGTTCTAGTCTGAAAAATGTATTGATGGCCCTGAAAGACAAAGGCTATATCATAAACAATCCACCTGGACCTTTCTCATCAAGCATGTGGAGTTATATTGGACCTGAGGTTTGTCTGTTCTTAGCTGTTATCTGCTCTACAATATAACTCTTGGTTATTATACAAGATGCATTTTGGATTTCTACAGAAAAGACCTTCACAGACAGTGAGCATACGAGCAATTGAGCACAGCAAGTACAAAGTGATAGACAAGTTGACTAACCGGTTACTGGAGGAAATTGAAGAAAGCAAGGCCTTTTTCCAGGTACTATATTCATGATGCTCCTCAACTCAAAACATATGATCATCTGGTATACTTGTTGGATCTTTGATCAGACTCTAATGTTCATAGAACAGATGGTAAAATTTTTAATTTGTTAAAGAAACTTCATATAAATTTATGATTTTGTTAATAATATTATACTTTGTTGCAGTATCACCCAATTTATATATGTACTATATATTGTGCCTCTGCATTTTAACATCAGCAACTTGCTGTCTGAATGAAACATTTTCTTCATTCTCAGGTGTATGAAGGAGCTGTTTACATGCATCAGGGTGTAAATTACTTAGTTGAGGAGCTTGATTTGTCATCAAGGACAGCATTCTGTAGGAAAGCTGATTTGAAGTATTACACAAAAACACGAGACTACACAGACGTCAATGTACTTGGAGGAGATTTTGTAAGTATTGAAAAGGACCGTATGTTATCCCCTGCAAATTGTTTTAGCACTACAATTTGTTTGTTTAAATCTCTTTTATTCTGATTTTCTAGAACGTAGCTGTTAGAGATATATATTGCTTTATTGTTTTGTGTAATATCCCCAAAGTATAAGGGGTTTTGTGCATATCCTCCTTTTATACATGTGTATGTACTCTGGCTCAGGGCCCCTTTGTGAATACACGTTGCTATTCTAACATGGTATTGGAGCTAGGTTTTCTGAAACCCTAGATTTTTTCCTTCCGTCGGGTTCTCCTGTTCCCGCCGGTTCCTCTTCTCGTCGTCCTGTTCGTGACAGCTCGACGGCGCTCCTGGCCGGATCCGGCTCCCTCCCCGTCGGATCGGCCTCTTCCCCACTGGATTTGTTGTGCGCCGGCGCCCGTCTCTAGGCCAGCAGATCTACCGCTGGTAGCTCGGATCGGCGACGTCTCCCCACGATCTGCTTGTCTCCCGCCCGCCCGCCGTGCTCCAATCCGC
>KE373345.1:947981-966902 GCA_000418225.1 Zizania latifolia | reverse complement strand
CACTCTTCTTGCTGTTGCTTCTGTGCATCAGTGGTATATCTCCCAGCTTGATGTCAAGAATATATTTCTTAATGGTGAGTTGCATGAGGAGGTCTACATGCACCCACCGCCGGGTATTTTGTTCCTGAGGGTACGGTTTGTCGTTTTCGTTGCTCTCTATATGGCCTTAAGCAAGCCCCTCGAGCTTGGTTTGAGCGTTTTTCTTCTGTGATCATTGCTGCTGGTTTTTCTGCTAATGCTCATGATCCTGCGCTCTTTGTTCACACTTCCTCTCGTGGTCAGACTCTTCTCTTGTATGTTGATGATATGATCATTACAGGAGATGATTATGAGTATATTGCCTTTATGAAGGTTCGTCTCAATGACCAGTTTCTTATGTCTGATCTTAGTCCTCTTTGTTACTTTCTTAGGATTGAGATTTCTTCTACCGCGGAGGGCTTGTTTCTGTCCCAAGAGAAGTATATTCAGGATCTTCTTCATCGTGCTTCTCTCACTGTGAGCACACTGTTGAGACTCCTATGGAGCTTAATCTTAAGCTTTGGTTCTCTGATGGTGAGCTTCTTGTGGACCCCACTCGCTATCGCCATCTTGTTGGAAGTCTTGTTTACCTTGGTGTCACTCGTCTTGACATTTCTCATATAGTGCACATCCTCAGTCAGTTTGTTTCCGCTCCTACTCAGCTCCACTATAGTCATCTCCTGCGTGTTTTGCGCTATCTTCGTGGGACGATATCTCGTCGTCTCTTCTTTCCACGCTCCAGCTCTTTACAGGTTCGTGCATATTCTGATGCTACTTGGGCTAGCGATCCTTCTGATCGTCGGTCTTTTTCTGCCTACTGCGTTTTTCTTGGTGGTTCTCTCATTGCATGGAAGACTAAAAAGCAGATCGCAGTTTCTCGTTCTAGTGCAGAGGCTGAGTTACGGGCCATGGCGCTGTTGATAGCGGAGCTCAGTTGGTTACGATGGTTACTTGAGGATTTTGGTGTTTCTTCTCCTGCGTCTACTCCTCTTTACTCAGACAGTACAAGTGCTATCAGTATTGCTCGGGATCCGGTGAAGCATGAGCTCACTAAGCATATTGGGGTTGATGCTTCTTACACACGGACACAGGTACAAGATGAGGTGATTGCTCTTTAGTATGTTCCTTCCGAGTTTCAGTTGGCTGATTTCTTCACGAAGACACAAAGTACAGCTCAGCACAAGTCATATCTCTCCAAACTCAGTGTGATTGATCCCCCATGAGTTTGAGGGGGGTGTTAGAGATATATATTGCTTTATTGTTTTGTGTAATATCCCCAGAGTATAAGGAGTTTTGTGCATATCCTCCTCTTGTACATGTGTATGTACTCTGGCTCAGGGCCCCTTTGTGCATATCCTACTTAATATGAGGATTGTTCGTCCAATCTGTATTAACAGTTAACACCAACATCTTCTTTTCCATTACACACTGATTTTCTCTTTTTTCACTGTTCGTTAACTTGTTTGAATTCAGTTTAGTTTCACTCAGTCTATTTCTCATCTTCATTTTTCTTTTTCATTTTGTTGTGAGAAACCCATACTCTTGAACTAATGAAATGGAACAGAATAAATGTTTATAATACAGTTTTTGTAGTAATGAGTTTCGTCAAATGTTTTAACATCATTTAGTCATGAACTTTTCCTTAAGTGATGTGTATAATTGATTGCCGTATTGACATTTTGTTATCAATCATCTGCTCTACTGTAATACATCTTGAAGGCTTATCTTCCATTGAGTGCCTGTAAAACTAATGGGGTGAAGACTACTGCTCAAGCAAATGATTGCAGAGTGACTACTAAATGGTTTGGCTTTTATCGTGTATGGAAATCAAGCAACAAAATATCAGATAGTATGGAGCTTAACCTACCTCCATATTCCTTTAATTCCCAGGTATTTTTCTCAAATGTGATTATGTGAATATTATCAATATCATGGTCCATTTCCCATCGTGATTCGTACCATTGTGTTTCTTATATGATGCGGAGACAGGCTGTTTGGGTGCGAATCCCACAGTCAGTAAAAATAACTGTTGAGGAAAGGAAACTACAGTTTCGTGGTGGCTCCCATGCAGCTTCACATGCCCTCCTGAACATAGTGCCTCTGTAAGTTATTATATTTTAGATGTTTCATAATTTATAAGCATGAATCCAAATAGTCGATATCTGTTTGATGATTTTTGAAAGAAACATGATATGCAGGCAATGCAGTAATTTGAAAGACTGATATAGTGCACATTTACTATCTATAGCAGCCACTTGTATTGGAACTGTTCAGAATAATGATATTGTTGGAACTGGATTTCTTTTCAAGATTTTTTCCATCAAAATATATTTTCCATCCATTTGTTATTTTAACTGTAAGAACTGAATGTGCATAGCTTTGCGCAGGCATATGATGTGTAGTTCCTCTGATCTAGGAACAGAATGTGCAAATCCTCATGAAACCCGTGGTATTCCAGACAGAATTTTGTTATATGATAAACACCCTGGTGGTATCGGCATAGCGTTATAGGTAAATTATTTGATGAAGTATAGCATACCCAGGAACCTAATGTAGCTATAATGATTTACCAGATTTGGTACTAATCTGCCTCATCAGAACTATATTAGCATGTGTATGGTTGATATTGTTGGTTGATTCAGTGAAGGTTGAAGTTTACATTTTTCTTTAATATTGTAGGTCAAAATGCTCTTTGGGGAACTACTCCTTGCTGCTTTATAACTTGTTTCAGAATGCAACTGTACTAGTTCAGTTGGCTGTCCAAATTGTATCCAAGTAAGTTTGAATGGTGTACTAAACTCAACTGCTGAATGAAAAGCATCTTTGATCTGATAATTTCCTTCGCTTTTCAGTCACTGACATGCAGTGAATACAATGAGGTTTTGGACAAGGAGGCAGCACTTTTGATTTTGAAGGTTAACGGTTTATGCTTGCTAAAACTACCTAATCACCTTTCATCGTACTCCTTTCTACGTAAAATTCGCTTCGCTTGCCCTAAGACTCTAAGAGATATATTCATGTGCAGGGAGTAATTGAATATGAAAGGTCGTATTTTGAAGCGAAAGATGGTTCCGGCGTAGTAGTGAGGTGAGTCTTCTGCCCTTGTTTGCTAGGAAAAACGACTCTAGTTCTGACGCAGGAGTTGTACTAACGTTTTCGTTGTAAGGCTTTCTCCTATGGGAAAGATCGAATTTTTGGTTATCATGCGGAAAATGTAATTGAAACCAGAGCGTTCACATCCAATCAAAGATTGCCTGGTTAGTTTTATCATCTGTTTTTTTTTTAAAAAAAAATAGTCTAGGAGATCAAGCTACCAGTGCACTAAATTCAAATTTCAGTAGGATAATCCCTTGTTCGGTGGCCGTCAACTGTAACCTTGTGGTTTCCCACTTCGGTATTAGGGCATCCCCAACCCATAATTTATATAGATAGTTTTTAGAGGAGAGAGAGTGTAATTAATTTGGTTTTAGGCCTAACCATCTCAATGCATAGTTTCCATAGTAGTTTCTATATAGATTAAAAATTAATAATTTCATGCATGTGTCATGAAGAAGGGTTGATGAGCTGTGACAAGCAACTATATAGTTTCATATATATAACAGATGATCGAATGAAGAGAAACCAATGGTGGTACAACACAAGATAATACATTCCAGAAATAAACTATGACAAACAAGAAAAATAACTTCAAACATTTAATCTAATGATAAGCAGCTCTCCTGTGTGTTCATGAAAAAGAAAAATTACTTCAAACTATTGAAAAATGTGGAGACCAACTAACCAACTTACAAACCTAAGGCATGATTGATTAGTACCATGAAGCATTTCACATCTCTAGCATTTCACAGATAGGATTTTCCATCTATCTGTATCACAACATCAAACATACGTCTCACTGAAAATTGTCTGAACAGAACTTAAGCATCAATGAAACAAACATAAACTTGTCTCTCAGATTCTACTTATGCAATCTGAAAATGAAGTTATGGATGCATAAATCCGGACTTTGATGCATAGGCAACATAATGTTGCTCATATTTTGGATAGCCAGAACTAACCGTGTCTTCAGCTCTGAAAATCACTGCACTCGGAAGTAACATTCACCAGCTTTTGTTTCAAAGAACTCTAGCAACATGCCAATATAGTTTGGTTTTCCGTATAAGAACTCTAGCATCTCTGAAAATATTTTTTATAACAAGATAAACATTAATTCCGTATAAGCAGTCATCTCACATAAAGCATAATCTGAAATGAAGCAACAAAATAGATACACATACACAATTATACTGAAATGGAGCAGAAGGTTTGGCAAATGTGCAGAGGAGCGGGCTGCCTGCAGCAGCGGAGGGGCACAGGCGCCAGCTGAGCGGCACGCGGTCGACAGATCAGCGGCGGGCGCGCAGCACAGCGGCTTGAACTCTTGAAGCCAAAACTCCAAACAATCATCTTCCTGCAGTCCTCCGCCGAGACCGCCATGGATGCGAGCAACCTCCGCCGCCAGGGCCTGCGGCCTGTTCCTGCAGTCCTCCCCTCCCTCTGCGCCGTTCGCAGCCCCACCGCTGCACCTTAGCAACTGCTAGATTTCCCCCCAGATCTGCCCTTCCTCCGCCGAGGTCGCTGAGGCGGGCGCAGTCTGGCACGGCGGCGCGGGAGCGGACGGGCGCGGCGGCGACGTGAAAAAGGCTGGAGAAGAGGACTATGCGGGGAGAAGAGGCTGCGCGGGGGAGAAGATGGGCGAGCGGAATGCGTGCGCACGAGATCGCGAGGAAACGATCAGAGAAGTTCCAACGCGCGTAGCCTAGTTTCTTCGAGCGTTGGAGAGTGTGCGCCGACCCAGTTTCTTGCAGTAGAAACGATTTCCTCGTCATAGGGTTTGGGATGCTCTTAGCATCGTTGCATATCAGATGCAAATCCTCTCTAAAGCAATATTAAGTTTGTTTTGGTTGGGGCGCGCCAGGCAAGGGCAGCAGTGCAACGCCCAAACGACGCTTGAGGGCTCTAATGGCAAGCCATTAATATGAACCCTACCCTACAAAAATTAAATTTAATATCAAAGTGGACACATGGCCCACATATCAGATATTAAACTGATAAGAACAGATACTACACTTGATCTTAGCCAAAAGGCCGAGAAAGGTATGAGTTGCTTTGAAGCCCTGGGTCGTCTTTTATCGCCGCGTTTGCTCCTCCTGTCTGCGTCTGGCGCGCGATGTGGGACTAAAAGAATCGCCGCGTACTCTGTTCGGCTCGAGCTGGAGATTGACGGCCCAAGATAATCAAATCCTCCTCTGTTTTTATAACTCAAAATTTTCTAAAGGTAAACAATTTTATAGAAAAAATACTATACTATTAAATTAGTTTCATTAAACTTATTTTAAAATATGTTTGTATCTAATAGATACGGTAGATGTTAATATATTTTTAAAACTTGTTTAAAATTAAAGAAATTTAATTTTAAAAAATTAAATCACTTATAATATGAAATAGAATAAAATAGATAGAGCATGCACCAGCACACAGCACGGGTGATAAATAAAAACTGGATGGAATCAGTGCAGGAATTGCAGCGTCAGTTGTGAGTTGAGGATTGCGTATTGAACCTGCGACGCGCCCAGCGCCCACGACGCCGTCCCCGTGAGCTGTTTGGTCGGCGCTCCCGCCAGCTCGGCCGCCTCGCCTCGGCTCGCCGGCCGGTAAAAAACTATTCTAGTTGTCCTATCCACGCGCGCGGCGGCGGGCTCGGCTCCGCGCTTTCTCTACGCACGCGACACGACAGCGCGGGTCCTGTCGGCATCAACGCGCACGGGGGATGGGTCGCCGGCGCGCTGCTCCTGCTCGAGCGCGCGGCGCGCGAGAGCGAGTTTCGCGTGCGCGTTAAACCCAGCCGCAAGCGCGGCGCGCACGCCACGCACGCTGGCTGGCGCCGGCGAAAGTCAATGTGGTGTGAACGAAGGCGAGCGCGGCCGCGCCGGGTGGAGCTGTGCGCGCCGCCGACTCCTCCGCCTCCGTCCTTGCGTCTGCAAGCAAACGATCGCGCTGGCGTGTGGCGTTCTTCAATTCATCTGCCCGGTTCGGTTCGGTCCCTCTCGCTCCTCCATAAACCGATAAAGCAGATGACTTTCGATCAATTCGGTATGAAAAAACAGCTAAAAACGCTCAGTTTTTACAAACAGTACCTAACGGCTTAAAAAAAACGAACCGTTTTTGTGAAAACTGAACCATGATGTAACCCAGTTCAGCTCTCTCTGCTTGCACTGATGATTTCTACTAGCAAGTTTAAGTTTCTTCCTTCAAGAAATGCATTTCATGCTCCACGAGAAAACTGTTAGCGCATCTTGCACGCACGCAATGGAAGTGCATCTTCTTCATCTCTCCACAAGTCAAAGTAATTGCCCATTACGGGTGCACATAAACAGCAATTATCATACGTGCCACGTTACTCTATGATGTCATATTTAGTCACCTTTTGCTACAGTATCTAAAATTTTTAGCTGGTCTCTTAAACAAAAATATTAGATCTGAAATTACATGTGTATTAAGAGTATTTAATCGAGACATCTATTTTTATTTAAAATTAGTAAGATGATAATCAAAGTTAGCTTAATCAGTAAGATGATAAACAAAAATACAGTGGTTTTCTGGAGCAAGCAAAACAAAGTTAGCAACAGCAAGGAAGCGACCCGAGCCGCCCACTTGGCGACAGCTGGCCCCACCGGCATCCAATGCCGCGTCCGACGTGGCGTCCCCACCACTGCCGATATAAGCCAAGGCCGCCTCAACGATCGCGCGCGCACCAAGAGGGGAGGAGTAGATGGAAGAGGCGGCCACGGGGTGCTTGTCGTCGTCGTCGCCGCCGGGGTAGCAGCCGCCGGAGGTGGAGCTGTGTGAGGTAGGAGGGTTGTGAAGGTTTCTGCGATGGAGGCGGGGGTGGTGGTAGAAGGGGAGGAGAGGGGGGAGGAGGTGGCGTGCGAGTGCTGCGGGTTCACGGAGGAGTGCACGGCGCCGTACATCGCCGGCGTGCGGGAGCGGTACGGGGGGAGGTGGATCTGCGGGCTCTGCGGGGACGCCGTCGGCGAGGAGCTCGGCCGCGCCTCGCCGCCCATCTCGCCGGCAGAGGCGCTCGACCGCCACGCCTTCGTCTGCGGCGCCGGGCGCCGTGCCTCCACGCCGCCGTCCCCGGCAGAGAGCGCGGACGACCTCATCGCCGCCCTGCGTCTCCTCCTCCGCCGCAGGCTGGGCTCGCCGCCACCGCCTAGGATGGTTCGCTCAACACCCAGCAGCCCAAGGCGCGACGTGCCAGCCGCCGCCACCGTCGTCTCCATCGCAACCGGACGTGGCGCCGGCGCCGGCGGCTCGCTCTCGCGGACGGAGAGCTGCTTCGCCGCTCTCATCGAGTAGAAAATTTTCAAAAAAAAGCCGAGGAATCCTTAGAAACGGTAGTTTTCTAGCCTCAGCTTTACGTTTTGTAATGTAAATAAGTTTGCTACTCTTTCCATTCCCTTTCTGTCGTTTCATTGCTTTTGTTAGTGAGGATGTAAGAGCAATAATAAAATGTGTACATATCCTTGAGAAAAAATTATATGCAAAATGGAAGTAATTCAATTTGTTTCTCTGCCGTGGTTTGTGTTTGCATTTGTTTCTCTGGTGTGGTTTGTGCATAAATTTTTCTTTCCTCGAAGATGCTTTTGTGCAGTTCACCACTCATTGTATCAGAGAAATTCTCTGCCCCTGCAATGTGTATGATCAATTGCAATAAATCCATGATTAATATTTCCTCACGTGTTCGCACAGGAAAAAATTAGGTGCATACTGGATACACGGAATAAACAATATATATTTAAATTAGATGTATCATATGTGTCATTGTTTTGTATCTAACGTCACTCAAACCATAGCTCCAGTTTACGCACGTGTTTTGGATGAAACTGAAGCTATGTTTAAGCGCCGTCGAATACAAAACAATACAATGACGCGTGTCATATTTAGGCTAGTATACATTGCTTGCTTTGTGTATCTGTGAGGCACCTATTTTTTTTCCGTTAGCACACTACTTACTATGCAAAATGTTTTTGTTTCTAACTATATGCATTAGTTACCTCAGTTCTTTTTTTGAAAGGAATTAGCTATCTCATTTCTTTAGGCTGCACTGCTTCTCTTTCTATCAAAGAAGTCCTCAACATTTTCTAATGCATACATGATGAGTTCGAGACCGATTGGCTCTCTGGAACGTCAATTTCTATAGAAATTTTGAAGTAATTGTACTAATTTCGGTAAAAATATTATAAAATTTATATATTTTAAAGGAGCCCCGAAAACATATTATAGTGACAAGTGCTATTGAAATGAAGGCATGTGTATTCCAAAGGCATGTTTCATCTGGGCACAGATCTGGAAATCGAAATGGGTGTTCATATTTCTTCGAATTTGATCGAATTCTGAAAGGGACTATGCATATAGATATATTTTTTTGGACATTGACATGTTTTTAAGATCATGCCTTGGACCTGGTTTTAGGTCGGCAGTGGGCACTTAATTACTCATTTTCCGTAGCGCGTGACACACGCGCGATGTTGATCATTCGCTCCCAATCGGCGAACTTACACTCAAAAACTGCCTTAAGCAAGTCTCCAACTTTGCAATCAGTGCGTACTTTTTAAAAAATGTTGGGCAACCAAAGAGAAGTTTAGCTTGAAATAATTAATAACTCAGAATATGACAAGTTTTAGAATTTAAAATATGTGATAAATATAATGATCTTGTATCTGTGTAAAAGAGGTATATTTTATATCTAAAATATTAATATTACATTAAGACTTTTTACTCCATCGAATCACTCTCAAAACCACGGTAATATGATCTTGCTCGAAACGGAGAGAGTAATAAATATAAACATGTACTCTCTCTATTAAAAAATATAGCAAGTTTTATATTTTAGTACATGGTTTAAAAAGGTAAGTATGAATACAATATTACTATTCTCGGATGAGTGTGTTTATAAGAGCACGGTTGTTTGAAATAACGAATAATCAAGTTCAACAATAATTTAAGTATTTAAAGACAAAAGGCTACTGTTTACAAATACTGTTATAATTGGATTCTAGTACAAATCCAATGCTGGTCTACGGAGCTGAAGCCATAAGCACTTGTCACTGTGCCCAAGTGCAGTTCTCATCCGTACGTACTTATCTCTATTCGTGCCGTGACATCACATGCCATATCGATCGTTCGTTCCTTTTCACAGCAAATCCTCTCAGCTTAGCTGCTAATTAATCGGTCAACACAACACGCGGACGTCAGAGCCTAGCTGGTAATTACAGAATCCAAATCTCATGGATATATTATGTTTCTGCAGCCGAATATTCGGCGCCGACTTACAAGTCGGCGCGTGGAAAACAAGTCACACTTCTTTGAGAAAATTTAATTGAAACCCAGATAAGTATTAGTGGTGTAACGGTGGAATCATGGTACAGGACTTTATAGAATTTGGTCACTTTCTGCTCCCCAATCGAAGAATTGACCGCGTTGTGAACTTTTTTAAAATTATAACTTTCTATAGATTTTAAGTCTAACATATTTCTTATGTATTTGATTCATAATTTCTCGTTTCCTATCACATGGTTTCACCTACTAGTGATACAAGAGATAGAAAAGAAAAAAGAAAAATAATTAATAAGTATGATTTACTTATCAGTGATATAAGAGTAAAATATAGAAAACATGTTAGCGAGAGTTTGTGAGAGTGTAAGAGAATTTAAAGATTAAATTTTATTAGAAATACTCTCTATGTAATAATATGGAGTGAGTTCTTAGTTATCTCTTGTAGTCTCACCACATTTTCCACTTATCAATCTGCCATAGAGCTTGCTTGTTTTAGTTTTTTGCAGCTATAACTACTTGTAGAATTTGAAACTAAAACAAACGGTTCAGATTCTGAACTCAGATTGTTTGAATCAGAAGCTGCAGAATCTAAAAATAAACTAGAATCCAGAAGCTGGAAAATATCAACTTCTTTAAATTCTCACCAGCAAAATACTTAGACTATCTAACTAGTTAGACGAGCTGACTACTAAAAATCTTTAACAACCAGAAAGTGAAGGAACATGCCCAGATCAGCTTCGAGATTTAAATTCCATTGGGACCTATTGTCAGTGACGAGACGCCACCCACTGTTTCGGGGTCTCCACCAATTACTGCCTCTGAGTTGAGACTTGAGAGTAGGTCTGAAGTCTGAACTGCAGCACAGTGGCACACTGTTCAGACTTCAGTGTGTTCACCAAACAGCCCGGCCTGTAGCTTCCGCTGTTCGCCCAGAGATTTCGACACGGCAGACGCGAAAGCATACGTGAGATCGAGAGATGAGCATGGATGGATGCATGAACATGATCAGCAAAACGGGCACCAATCTCTGTCCCTCGTGTCGGCTCTCGGTCGCCGATTCAGCTGGCACCGAACAGCCTGAAAGGCACATGTGTCTTCAGTAACAATGCTGTTACTGTCAGCTGACCGTAACCGCTGTTCATGCAGAGTTTTGTGCTGATCTGAAGTTCTGAACCAGCTGAGCTGATCACCTGGGAAGCTGTGAGCCACACCAATTATTGGAGGGGCCTCTTCTAGACTTGTCAGTGACAAACTGATAACTGTTGCAGTTGCAGCCACAGGAAACTTGCTCTGAACTTCTGAAGTGATCAGCTTGGCAGGATTCATCAGATGATGCCACAGGTAGGAGTGCACCCCTGCTATTGACTTGGAGCAGGACAAGACAAACCCTGTCAATTCTGAATTTCTGATGCCTTCATCAGTTCATCTGAATGGGCCAATACCAAGAGAGTCTGTGTGTGACCAATAATTGAGGATGACTATGGGCTATAGTGGTTATCCCCATTGGATCTGTCTCAATCTTGGGCACTCTCCCGAGGGAATCAAGGGCGTTTTGTCATTGCAAGCCCAGGGAAATTGGCCATCACCATCAATCACCAAGGGTTTGTGGTGAATAGCTGCTCTCCTGCTAAGAACAAAAAGAGGCATCCTGTTCCTGCCATGATATGGCATCATTGACCGGCTGAATCATGGAAATGCACCAGCTGCATGCATGGCAAAAGAGGGACAGAAACAAAGCGAGCGCACACGTGTGAAGCCAGTTCTGCTCGGGAAACAGTTCGAGCGAGGATTTTGCGAGTAGTTCTTGTTTCTCTGGATGTACAGTACCCTGCATGTGATCGTCAGTCATCTCTCCGATGGATGTGATGTCAGACAGCCATCTTGTAGCGATGTACCCACTGCTCGGCATGAACAAGAACAATGGCGTCGCTATCAAAATAATGCTGAAACTGCAGTAATCGGCCATAAGATTCATATCGGCGTTCGCCCACGCACTGGCCGATGGAATCGAGAATCGACATAGATGATAGATCAACTTGAGGCACACTGATGCGAGGAGCACATTTGATTTAAGCTGTAGGTGAGATTTGACGATATGACCGTATCTGCAGGAGTAAAATTAGGTGATTCTTAATTTCGATGCTTGCGGTTACAAAGGAACGGTAGTATGGTTATGGAAATATTGTTGTCGGTACGAAAATACCATTAAGGAGAATCTGGGCGAACCCTCCTGTGAGTTTGGCCGGAGGGCAAAGAGTCGTGATTGCTCAATTTAGTGATAAGATGAACTCGATAAGAGATTAGACATATTTCAACTGTCAAGAGACATAACTGTCTCCTATTCATGTAGACTCTTTTAGAGATATGTCTCCTATTCATGTAGACTCTTTTAGAGATAAGAATACCTCACGAAAGGTTTACAAGATTTAGCTTAGTCTCGTTGCTAAGTTTAGATCAAATAGTATCTTTTTAAACTCTGAAGTTAAGCGTGCTCAGACGAAAGTAGTACTAAAGTAGGTAACCTCATGAAAAGTCCTCGTATCATATCTAAACAAAGCTAGACCTGTGTGGTATTCTTTAAAAAAGTATCTCTTTAGGAATGGTGCAATGCCAAGGTTTGCTTCTGTGTGCTAACTCCGTCCTGAATCCAAATCAATTTTCGTTGCGTACGAGTTGTATACAAATACACACCATGATATTCTATTTTCAAAAATGGTTTGAAAAGGTCGATGGAAACTGACTTGTCGAGTTTCATACAATAGAGCCGAGCCAGATTAGGAGGCAAGATCAAAAGAAGCTCAAGGCGAAAAAAAATCTACCTGAACACAATGAAGAAAAAACAATTCGATGCAAGCGTTCAGAGCACAAAAGTACGAGAACTCAAGAGTTCTAATGAGTTAGTATTACAGAACTAAAGATAATCTTCTCTTTCTTTCTCTCTGTTTTGAATAAGATGGAAGCAACGAGACGTATTACTAATTCGCTACAGGTCAACGACGCAATGGAACCTATCACCTGTGTTGTCCTGTGGGCGATAGCCGATAGCCAAAACTCTGACGCAAATCCCACTGAAAGAGATCCACGTACAGAGAAGCCAACGTATTGTTCAGCTGCATGACTGCGAAAGCAACGATCGATAGAAACTGTATCGGACGTTCTAATCTGCTTCTTTTTTAAAGAAAAGACTCACTCCATGCTTCTTTTTTTCAGTAATTTGACTTTTTTTATAGTTAATCCTATCTAGTTTTTACCAATTTAAAGAAAAAATATTAATGTATGCAATACTAAATAAATATAATATCACGACATATTTCAGACTAGATTTATTAAAAATAATTTGATGCTATAGTTGTTGTTATATTTTTATAAAAATAGTTAAGATTATATAAGTTTAATTTATAAAAAATAAAAGAAATTATAATATGAAACAGATGAAATATTGATACTGCTAAAACCTAGCTACGTAGGAGAATCCAGGCTGCAGGATCATCTGACCTAACCTTCTTAGATGTATCATCAGAAGTTCAGAACAATTTGATAAAGGTAAACACCTCCGGTGCATCTTAGCATTAAGATTCCCAGTACTAAAAATTACACCCTTGCACTGATGGTGCAATGTATAAGATCAGATGTTTTTAAGGAGGTATGGTGCTTTCTTGTTATAAATTTATTAAGAACAGTAAAGTCACGCATAATTAAGCATAATTAAGATCGATGTTACTGTAAGCACACAAGCAAACCTCACCATGTGAAATTGCAAATACAAAAAACAGTGTAACGTGCACACTGCCCCTATTGCTAATCACAAGAACATCGCGTACACACGTACGTACTATATACTATTTACAAGTCGTGTGAACAGGTTCGTCGGAAAGAAAACCGGAGGAGAATCACGAGAACATCAAGCATGGATCCATGGGAGGAGAGATCTACGAGGAGATCACCGGCGTTTCAGGACGCGGCCGGCGTCACGAGGTAAGCGGAGATGGAGTGAGACGCGCCGCGCTGCGCGGCGCCTCACCTGATGTAGGCGAGGTGGCCGAACCTGGCCGCCGGGATCGACCGCGCGAAAGCCTTGCCGGCCTTGTCAACCAGCCCTCGCACCACCGCCGCACTCGCCCGCCGCGCAACGCCGGCGCCTCCCTTCTCCGGCGGCCCTTTCCCTGCCGGAACGGCAGCACGCCCGTCATCCGCCGAAGCCACCTTGGGGCCATGAAACCATGGGAGCCTCATCTCTGTGGCGCCACGGGCAGATCGAGCTACGACAGGACGACGCTGCGAACGTGAAGCGCCCTGGTTTCTTTATACGAAGGGCGCCACGGCGCCGGGCGGACCATTGGACCAAGCTGCCGTGGCGTGCGCGCGGCAGGAAGCTGGATAGATATGCATATGCCGATGCCGCTGACCAACGGCGTCCGGACGTCGGCGCTGCGTGCGCGCTGGCCGGGTCGCCGGGGCGGCGAGCGCGAGGGCAACTTGCTCGCCCGCTGATCTCAGATGACGGAGTCGGCAAAACTGTACTACGCGTCCTCGTCAGATAGATGCCGGGTCAAGGGCCGCAGCGGCGGCGCGACGTGACACGCCGGCAATAAGATACCCGATGGCGAGATGTGGTCATCAACGGCAGGGTCAAAACGGCGGCGAATGATCAGTATCATGTCAAACACAAGATGCTCAGGTTAACGAAACCACGGTAACAATTAAATTACAATGGTTTTTAATTATCTTGACATGAAACAGTTCATAAAAATCACTCTGATAACTACTAAATTAATCGGACTGGTTTCGACGCTACTAAGACTTATGGTAATCAGACCGATTACTAATTGTTCAACCACCATCGATAACTAGTTCTTAACCAGTTTTGCAAACCCCAAACTGACTTTTGAAAGAGCCAACGAGATGTGATTGTCATAATGTGATCTGCTGCATATATGTTGTGTGCACTTGCAAACCGTAGCTTCATCTGAAGACAAGCATGCATAGATGATCACTGGATTGGAGAAGACGAAATTTGATCTCTTGCTCTTGATTACGGGCCACAATCTGCATCTCACTGTAACAAACGGAGCACAGGGATGGGATGCATGCAAATTAAATCCTACTAACCACCAAATCAGCTCACACACACGTGCTATGCATGTACGCGAAGCAAGCACGTGTCACGCCTTGTGATCGGCGGGAAGGTGCCACACCCAGAACTCCTCGTTCCGGCAAGCCCCGAGCTTTCGGGGGCTCTCCTTCGGCGGCGAGGTCCGGAGGCGGCGCCGGCGGCGGTGCTGCTGCTGCTGCTCGTCAACCTTGCGCGTCGCACGCCGCCGCCGCCGCCCGTCCTTCTCCTTCTCTTTCTCCTCCTCCGCGTCTGCCTCGGGCGCCACGAAGAGCACCACGGGGCCGACGGGGACGTCGTCGGTGACGGCGAGCAGCGGCTCGAGCGCGTCCACGACGGCGGACATGTCCGGCCGGTTCTTGGCGCTGCCGCTCAGGCACCGGTACGCCACCGCCGCGGCCTCCCGCGCCGCCGCCGGCGAGTACCGCCCCTCCATCGCCGGGTCCATGATCCGGGCCAGCCGGAGCGGGTCCCGCAGGCACGGCCGCGCGTACTCCACCAGGCTCTGCTCCCTGTTGGGCCGCGTCTTGTCGACGGCGCGCCGCCCCGTGAGGATCTCGAGGAGCACCACCCCGAAGCTGTACACGTCGCTCTTCGCCGTCAGGTGGCCCGTCATGATGTACTCCGGCGCCGCGTAGCCGTGCGTCCCCATCACCCTCGTCGACACGTGCGTGTCGTCTCCCTCCGGCCCGTCCTTCGCCAGCCCGAAGTCCGACAGCTTCGCCTTGAACTCCTGCGCAAACAACACCCGCCAATTTTAAAACTTTTTTATTTTATATCTTCTTTTCAACTTGGGCCTCCATTAGGCCCATCTTGACTACTGACTCACTCTTAGTTGCTTGGTTTGATACCCAAATAAAGACAATTTTAGTTTAGGGCTCATTTATTTCAGCTTCTGGCAGCTGCAACTACTTCTAGAATCTAAAGTTGAAACAAACAGTTCAAATTCTAAGCCTAAATTGTGAGAATCAGTAGATATAGAATCTGGAAAACACTAGCTTCTCTAGATTCTCGCTAGCTAAATACTCGGACCAGCTAGCTAGATACTCATACCAATTAGGTACTAAGAATCTTCTATTAAAACAAACAGACCCTTAATGTTGTACCAAAAATTGGTAATACCAAACCTTATCAAAACCAAATTCTGGTGAGTACAATTTGAAAAGGTGTGTTTGGTTTGATGCCTACAAGAGTCAAACATGTGCAAGATGCCAAAATTGTGAGAGAAAAACTTTTCTAGGTGGTGTTTGGTTTGCCATCCTACTAAAATTTTGGCAAGACATATTTTGACAGGGCAGTAAACCAAGATGGCCCCAAATTTTGGTAATAAATACAGGACTAGGAGTATGTTTTTTTGATAAAATACAGTATGCTATCAGAAAAATTCAGAGAACTGCAGCCTGATAAACACATTAGCTTCCTGTTATACAGTGTGATACTAAGTTTTGTGGCATAATTATGCCATGAAATTGGGCTAAAAGATTCAGAGAAAGGTGCACTGACAGAGTCGAGCAGGATGTTGGAGGCCTTGAAGTCGCGGTAGATGACCGGCTTCTCGGCGTCGTGGAGGAAAGCCAACCCCTTCGCGGCGCCGACGGCGATGTTTAATCGCGTCGACCATGGCAGCACGGCCGGGATCTCTGCACAAGAAAAAATATATCATATATCTTAATTCGTCTGAACCCTTAAATAATCATCATAAACCCAGTTTTATCCCCAATTCATCATCCAACTTCTGTTTATCGACGTATGCGTGTTGATGCAGCAGAATTTCAGTGGGAAAAAAAGAAGATTATGTTGTTGTTGATGATGAACAGTAGTAGCTAGCCGAGCATGCTTGTGTGGTCGCCTTTCTGGAATTTTGCTATCTTTTTCCTTCAGATAGTCAGATGGCTTCTGAATTTTCAGTAAATGTTACTGTAATCTGGGTACCGATCGATCATTCGATCCAGTCAACGAGTTGGGAGATGTTATCACGACCAAGAACAGATCAATCAGTGAGGTAGGCAGCTGTGAAGATGCATTGCAGCATGCTAGATTACCAGTAAGTAATACAGTATGTTAACTGACACTGATCCGGCAACTACAGGTGACTTCACTTTCATCTGACGTCTGTGACTAGCCCTTAGAAAACGTCTAGCTAGGACAATCTATCTTGTTTAGCAAGCGTTAATGAATGTTTAATCTGACCTTTACCTAATACAAATCCAGTTTGGTCAGAAATCTGACAAGCTAAGAAGGTGGCTAAACCGCTAGCCGAACGAACGACGGAGAACTTGTCCATCGTTCAAGCTGAGCTGAAAGACACAGCAAAATTTTGAGTTGCAAGTTAACCCATTTGAAACAGACTTCTGAATGGCTTCTCTATCCCAATTTGCGATCTTGATTTGATAATTGTTAGGTTGTAACCTAATTTTCCATGCCAGGTCAATGTGATCGTGTGAGACTGGTCAGATTACTTCCTTGTTAATCTTACCAAACCATCAGTTATCAGTAACCATCAGTTAATTAGGTAGCCCTACTCGAACTAAACACAATCAATGGCCAACTAGCGTAGCTAGATCGATGTAATTAACACTAACGGTGTGCATAATTGAGCTGAAAATTAGCAAGAGATTAATTCAGGACTGGTGCTTACGTTTGAAGAGATGGTTCTCCAAGCTGCCATGCTCCATGTACTCGTAGACGAGGAGGCGGTGCTCGTCCTCGCAGCAGTAGCCGACCAGCTTCACCAGGTTGGGATGCCGGAGCTGGCCGAGGAAGATCACCTCTGCCTGCAACGACGACGGAATTCAGCAATTCAGAATCGAGTCGAGGTTAACCAGTAATCTGCAATTCTGCATCACATCCGTGCCAGTGTCGTCACTGAACTTATCCGGAATCGTCACGTCGCCCAACAACCCTGCCTTGTTTTTGCCTCGCATGTCCTAATCGCGGCGCTTAAAGATATTTTTCAGGCGATTAATTACTCGCTAGATTACCGTATTAGTAGATCCGAAACACTCAGCAATTAATCAGAGTAACAGCGTTTCAAATTCAAATTCGAATTCAGAATTACTGGCCCGGTATAATCCCACCGTCGAGTATTCTTATCGGTCTGGAATTCAAATTCAAAATCGAACTTTAAACGTGTTGGATAGTAACCGGCCATAGATATTCGAAGTTTAAATTTTCAATATTAAATGTAACCCCCTGTAGATAGCTGCTGCAGGAGACATGAGATAACTCTGTTTCTCTGCACTAACAAAAAAGGGTTGCTTTCCCAGAGAACTAGATTAAGTTACTAAAGAAAAAGTGGAGATGAATCACTCAAAGAGAACTGTTCCTCACTTGTAAAATTCAGTTATCTATGGGATCACTCAATGCCCTAGGATTGATGCAGAGTGATCCTTGAAAGGCAAATATATACCAAGCTAAGCTTTGTTGGCTGGCCACTCTTTTACTGTAAGAAACCCAGCTAGTGATAAGAGAAATGTTGTTTCCACAAGCATTAGAATTAGGGATTCTTTTACTGTAAGGAAGTTGCTACTACAATGTCTCAGATTATCATTAGACAGATGTTAATTAATAATTAGCATGTTAATATCAAGACACACATAATTGATAGGTGATTAATTAATTAATTAAGCGCGTGAGATTAATTAGTGAGTTGATTAATGATTAGGACGCGTGGATAGCGCACGCACCAGCCATTCCTTGTGGCCCTGGGCGCCCTCGGGGTCCCAGAGCTTGACGGCGATGGCCTGCGGCTTGAGCCCCGGCTTGACGCCGTCGTCGACGAAGCCCTTGTAGACGGGGCCGAACCCCCCCTCGCCGAGGAAGTTGCTGGAGACGAACCCCCGCGTGGCGGCGCGGAGGTCGGCGACGCTGAACACGTGCAGGTTGGAGCCCACCAGCGACACCGACAGGTCCTGGTCCGACGCGCCGGTCAGGTCCGTGAAGGACAGCCGCCGCAGCTGCTGCCCCACCCCGCCGCCGCGCGGCCTCACCTTCTTGCCCCGCGCCCCTCCTCCGCCGCCGCCGCCTCCGCTCCCGCCGCCGAAGCACCCGCCCACGAGGAGAAACCCCCACCACGGCCACGCCGCCGCCTCATCCTTCTTCTTCCTCGCCGCCGCCTTACTGTTGCTACTGGACCTCATGGTCGATCGCTCGCTCGCCGCCCGCCAAGACGGCCCTGCTGCGGGGCGTGGCGGCCGGCGCGCGAGGAGGAGAAGCTAGCTAGCTACCGGAGGCGTCTCGCTTGGCGATGGATCGATTTGTGTGCGTGGCAAGCGAGTGGTGGGGGTGACAGGGGCATATATAGGCGGTCGGGGTGCAAGCTTGGCTTGCAGGCAGCTGCAAGTGGCTACTAGCTCTGTTCAAGCGTTCATATTGGCTTTTTTTAATTATAAGTTAAATTTCTTAAATTTTGAGCA
>KE373345.1:915139-933753 GCA_000418225.1 Zizania latifolia | reverse complement strand
GAAGAAGGGGGAGGGGTGGAGGTAGGGGTTAATATAGGAAACGAGAGGGTTTGCTCTCTTTTTTAGAGAGGTGGTTTTGTTTTCTCCGAGTTTGGTTTTATGGGCAGTTTTGGAGTTTATTCTCTTGTTTTAAATAGATGGTTTCTTTTCTCCATAATTTCTGTCTCCCTCGTCGGTTTTTATGTTTTTATGGGTTTATGGGCAGTTTTGTGATCGGGTTTAGGATTTGCTTCTTTCAACCTAAATTATAAAGTCATCAAATCTAGATATATCTAAAGTTACGAGATAGTTTAATTCTTTCTAGAGCAGATATATTAGTTTCACTTGTAACGGATTAAAATCCAGTAACGTCTGATTGCACTTTAGTTTTATCAGATAAGAGTCTAGTAGTTTTATAGAGCAGATATATACTAGCTTCACTTGTAATAAATTAAAAATTCAGTAACATTTGATTCAACTATAATTCTGTTTGATTCAACTATAATTCTAACAAAAAAATCTAGAGCTAAGACTACCAATTAAACCCTTATATTATATCAATAAAGGAATAATAAGATATTTTACGATATATCATGGTCTCTCATACATATTTAGTAGTGAATGTTGTATTTTTTTCTGGTCAGTTGCATGACTCTACCATAATTTTATACTTAAAATGGGGTATAAGGTTTCCAGCACAAAAACAAGTTACATAGCATAAGAAGGTCATAACCAAGTTATATTATTCACTTTATTATGCATTAATTCAATGCTCAATTGATATCATCGAAGCAAAGAAAATTCTTGCAATACAAAGGCATGTGCTTTACAATGAAATGACCAAACAGAAGTCCAACTTAGGGCAAATAATCTGGACTCTCCAGTCTCCACACAACTAAGAAATTGAAGGCCGACCTAAATCTGCAAATGTTTTTTTCCTTCAACACTGAAACACTTATTAAAAAAATCACATGTTCTCTCACACAATAAAAAAAGCGTGGTGACCGCAGCCGGGGAGTGAGGTTGTCCATGGCGGTATGGAGGAATCTGGGACGGAAACGGTGAAGGAAGGGGGAAGGGGCAGATGTGAGGGTTAATATAGGAAACGAGAGGGTTTGCTCTCTTGCTTTAGTGGGTGGTTTCTTTTCTTTGCTATTTTAATATCCCTTGCCGATTTTCATGGGTTTATGGCAGTTTTGGTTCAGGTTTAGGATTTGCTCCTTTATAACTGAATTATAAAGTTTCTAAATTTAGATAAATCTGAAGTTGTGAGATAGTTTTATTCTTTCTAAGCAAATATACTAACTTCGCTTGTAATGGACTGAGAAGCTATGAACGTTTGATTCAACTTTAGTTCCACCGGGTAAGAATCTAATAGTTCTCTAGAGCAGATATACTAGCTTCAATCCAGTAATATATGGTTCTACCATATAAGTAGTTAGAGACTACCAATCACAACCTTATATTATATCGGGAAGAATAAGATATTTCAGCACACACAATCCATCATAAACTTTCATACATATTTAGCAGTGAATGTTGTCTTTTTTTCTTGGCCAATGGCAGAATTCTGCCATAATTTTATACTTATAATGGGGTATATAGAGCACAACTTGCAGTAATATTGTCAACAAGATAAAGTTGCCCAGTGCAGAAACAAGTTACATAGCATAAGAAGGTCCTAACCAAGTTATATTATTCACTTTAATATGCATTAATTCAATGCTCAATTTATATCATCGAAGAAGATAAAATTCTTGCAATACAAAGGCACGTGCTTTACAATGAAATGACCAAACAGAAGTCCAACTTAGGGCTAATAATCTGGGCTCTTCAGTCTCCACACAACTAAGAAATTGAAGGCTGCCACCCAAATCTCCAAATGTTCTTTCCTTCAATCCTGAAACACTTGATTCTAAAATACTGGCAAATGAATCCATGTAATAAATGCTTTGTTCTTGTAATCAATGCTAATATATTGTTGGCATGTAATAAATGCTTTGTTCTTGAAGACCCATTGTTCTCAGGCACATCAGAATTATCATGCTAGTATGAAGATAAACTGTAATGCAATTGTGCACAAATTTGACATTTTCTTTTGTTACTTCGATTTTTTTTAATGAAGAGTACTGCCATCCTGAAGCATCTCAATCAAAATACAAAATATACACTGTAAATGGGCTGATAGCATGCTTAACTACTGAAATATATAAAACCTAAACTTGGGGCAATCCCCATGGCACATAACAGAGTTCAGTCAAAAGATATGGTATATGTATCAGGAGTTAACTTGCAATCCACAGCAATAACATACATAATCTAAAATCAAGGAAAACCTCGAATCAAAGAAAAAGCAGTTAATATGAGTAATAAATTGTTGGATTTGGTGGTATTAATTGGTGATTTGATATAGCCAAGAAACAGCTGCCACAGTATTTAAAAATATTTTATTTTTTTTCAAATATCAGCAGTGACGGTCTTGAATTCTTGATCATGTGAATATGGAATTCCACTCAAGAAAATAAGAATAAAACATAACTAAGAAAAATATTAAGGACTATTCTCTAACTATAAGATATGACTCATGAAAACAAGAAGAATTATTTTTGCTAAACACGATGACTCTTATTTGTTCAAGACTTCTTCGTTCTGCTCTTTATAAATTTCACAAACGATCAGCGGGTAGAAGCTTTTTCACCTGTTGATGCAGAACAATCCCAACCGACGATGCCAACAACAAACATTGCAAGGAAGTTTTCTGCAACTAAAAGTTCGAATGAAACGAAACAATACCAGAAGAAGATGCTAAAAGCTTCCACTGCTACTGTGTAAACTGGCATTCAAGGTGAGCTGCTGCTTCAAGTTCCTGATGGCATTGAGGAAGTAGTAATTAGGCTAGTGTCAGACAGTCAAAAGACAATCCACCGTCCAAATGAAGAACTGATAATCACCAATGAATCGCCATTACAAAACATTATGGAACACAGTGATCCTACCATCACAAAACAGGGTAAAATCAATCGAAATTGCCTACCTCGTCCTCGCTTGCCAGGTGTCTGTTGCTCATTGAGACATTGGACCGAACAGGTGGTGCACAGCACCGGTAGTCGCGTGGTCCAAAATGGCCGCAGCCTCCGGTGCCGGATTCCAATAGTCTCCATTTCATCGGTAATCTAGGAAACCCAGGCGGAGGGAGTAGAAAGCAGTACAGCAACCGCGCAAGCCTTGATCGGTGCTTCCAAGCGCCACTCCGGTATCGTCTCCGGTCCCGGTGACCCTGCCATCATCGACGCCTATCTCTGTGTTATATTACTGTAACAAATGAAAAGTGATTAAAATAATTATTATATCCATATCATATACAATGTCTTTGTGTTATATCACCTAGAAATATACGAATAAAAATGAATAAATAATATAAAGTTCCGTTTGGCATAGCTTCAGATTTAATTTTTTTTTGAGCTGATCAAATCTAGCTCCAGAAAATCCTTAATCTAAAGCTGTGAATTCATTAATGGTATTTAGTTGAGTAATCTAATTTTTATTTTAGACTAAAAATAAAACTTTAAACTATTTTATTATACTATATAAATCTAGGTCTAGTATAAATTTCAAAGTTAGAGTTGTACCAAACAAACCTAAAATATGAATCAAACTAATTATATTATATGGTACACCAGTATATCTCGATTAAGTATAAATATTTATCAAAACTTATATACGTATTTTCAATTTTTTAGTCTGATTTTCGTGAGAAAAAATATTTCACCGTTTCTCTCACACAATAAAAAAATAAGAATTATTTTTCATAAATTTCAGTATAAATAATTTTTAGTTTAATCCGTTTATACAAATTATGTAGATCGAAAATCTGCCCAATAACCTCTTTGCAGTTTGAGCCTAAACAGTGAAATACAATGAATCTCAAAGCAAAGCCCAACATCTCAACAAAGCAACTAACGAAGAAACAAGCCCAGCCCAGTAAACCGAAGCAAAACCTAGGAAACCACATCCAACGGCACACACTCCCCCACCTCTCATCCAACGGCCAGCGCGCGTCTCTCCCACCTTATAAGAGCTCACCATCACCCGCTCGTAGGGTTTCCTCCTGTCCACCACTCCGCCTCCACCCCTCCCCTTCGCAGCCAGTCCCCGAGGTAGGTCGGCGGCGGCGATGACGACGCACCTGAAGAAGAACCGCAAGAAGCGCGGCCACGTGTCCGCCGGGCACGGCCGTATCGGCAAGCACCGGAAGCATCCTGGAGGTCGCGGAAACGCCGGAGGTATGCACCACCACCGCATCCTCTTCGACAAGTACCATCCCGGCTACTTCGGCAAGGTGGGTATGCGCTACTTCCACAAGCTCCGCAACAAGTTCTACTGCCCGGCGGTGAACGTGGAGCGGCTGTGGTCAATGGTGCCCGCCGAGCAGGCGGCGGAGGCCGGCGCCGACAAGGCCCCCATGCTGGACGTGACGCAGTTCGGCTACTTCAAGGTGCTCGGGAAGGGGATGCTGCCGGAGAAGCCCATCGTCGTCAAGGCCAAGCTCATCTCCAAGGTCGCCGAGAAGAAGATCAAGGCCGCCGGCGGCGCCGTCGTGCTCATCGCCTAGGTTTTGGTCCTGGCCCTGCCTTAAAATCTGAAGTTGTTGCCGTTTCTTGTATCAACTATTTGTGTTAAGAAGAGTTGATTAGTTGTTTTCTGCTGTGATTCCCGCCATGTTAAGACATTGCCTTATGATAATGCTTGCTCTAAGTGATGCCTGTTCGTATCATATACTTCAGATATATCCATTATATTTTGTGATGCAAATCATGATTCGTTTTTTTGCAAATCATGAATAGACTCTAATTCTCTATAATATGCTCTGAAATGTGTACCGCTTTGGTTCTGATCATAAGTTCATCTTAATTTATTTAGTCTAATTTTGTGTTTGCTTAGTTCCGGTTAGATGGATTGGTCGATAGGACTGCTCGTCTCATACGCGGCACATCGGCGTGGAAACGTGCATGTAGATTACTCGTCAGAGCTACGTAGATTAATTAGCCTTCTTAATTACAAGATTCGTATTGCGGACGATATAAACCTAGGTGGTTTTTATATATTTCACGTGATTAGGTATTGGACCGTAGTTTTGTACAACCGAGTTCATTCGTGTATTGTTTTATGCATATTTGAGCCACTCGATAGCTCTACATCTTATTGTACTTTTATTGTACAATCAGATGAGGTGGTCGATGAACAGGTTTAAATTTTCTTGCGTCTGATCGGTGAGAGGGGCTGTTGGCGTCGGTTCCAGTTGATCGCAATGTGTATTTGTTTCTTTTATTCATGTAATACTTGCCCATCTTGAAGATATCCTCCCAATTTGGTGTATTCACCAACAATAGTAGATCCCCGCTTCGGAGATCCCAAACATCCGTTTTATCTTAAGGTCCATTTGGTTTGTATGGTTTGAGGATATGAGGAGTTGTTTGTTTGGATGGAGAGATGAGATAGTCATGTATATTTGTAGTTATTTCTGGTCTCTCTGCGCTTGACTTCTTGCCGCTGTGAGCTCGTCTGTCTGCCGCTGTGAGCTTTGCCTCGACGTCGCACATGTGTTGCTGCTTGTGAGTGGGATGAATATGTCCGCTCGTTTTTTGGACGAACTTGTCATGTAAACTAAACATACTTGAAATGAGATCGTCTCATTCTAAACCAGTTTATTCTTGAATCAAACAAAAAACAAACTAGTTTCATTCTCGCACCAAAAGAGGGATGGAACTAATCTATCATAGTTTTTTTTATGAATATGTTCTGTCCTAGCTCACTTTTAAACCAAACACATCCTTATACAAAATATATTTCATCCTAGCTCATTGCCAAACCAAACATCCTTATAGAAAACATGTCCAGAGAGGTCTCGCACGGTTGGTTTGAAATTAGAAGCAATACCATATTTCACGATTGACTTCACCAGCATTTGCTCTCGCATTTCCCGTCACTTCGGCTCCCGAACTAGAGCTCTCCCGCGCCAAACTTCCTCTCAATCCCAAGCCTCCAGTATCATCTTCCCGAATCGAACCCCAACTTCCTCGTGGTTCAATTCCGGTCATCTTCCCCCTCCTAGCGCTTCCACCGTCACATCTACTTTTCGTGTTCGCAGGCGAATCACCGATTTTTGACAAAAAGGCAACAGAATTGTCCTGCTTTATTAGAAAGCATAACGGTTTTGCTGGGGACATCAGCTTACAACTCAAGACATGTAACGTTCATCTAAAATAGGTAACTCCCACCAGTAGCAAAATGCACAGAAGAAACACATCCACAGCGAGCAACCATATACCACAGGTGACAGAAGATTCGCACAGAACACATCCAACAGAGGTTAACACCAGAACAACAGCATATAAGTAATTCAGGTACCAACATAACTACTGCTTTTTCAACTATGTAAAGAAACGTCACAGCTTGAGGGACACTAGATAACCTCTGGAGCTCAGCTCCCCTGATGCGGAGTCCTCAGACGCTTCTTGTTCTTCGGAAGTTCGCAAGAAGTAATTCTAGACACTTTGCAGCTTTCTCCCTGTGCCGTGCCGGCACCAACTCCATCCACTGAGAAAGAAAAGAAATTATTTTGAAGACAAGATTTGCCGCGTCAGGAGGAAGGACATTGTTAAACACAAAATTATTCCTATACAACCAAATTGCCCAAACCCCCGCAGCCATCACACTCGACTGGCTTCTCGCTCTGCTACTGCCGTAAAGCCTTTCTTACATTCCGATAACGACGAAATTCGACAAGAACAAGGATCTCTTTTCCGTTTGGGCCAAAATTGTGAAATACACATAAATCTCCAAAGCAAAGCCCAACGTCCGAAGAAACCAACCAACGGAGAAACAAGCCTACATAAAAAACTAAGGCCCAGCACAGTAAGCCCATCGTGCTCGGCCGCAGCGAAGCAAAACCCTAGAAGCCACATCCAACGGCACCCACTCCCCCACCTCTCATCCAACGGCCAGTATGAATCTATCCCACCCCATAAGAGCTTATCATTCCCCGCCCCTAGGGTTTCCTCCTGTCCACCACTCCGCCTCCACCCGTCTTCGCACAGTCCCCAAGGTAGGTCGGCGGCGGCGGCGATGACGACGCACCTGAAGAAGAACCGCAAGAAGCGCGGCCACGTGTCCGCCGGGCACGGCCGTATCGGCAAGCACCGGAAGCACCCTGGAGGTCGCGGAAACGCCGGAGGCATGCACCACCACCGCATCCTCTTCGACAAGTACCATCCCGGTTACTTCGGCAAGGTGGGTATGCGCTACTTCCACAAGCTCCGCAACAAGTTCTACTGCCCGGCGGTGAACGTGGAGCGGCTCTGGTCGATGGTGCCTGCCGAACAGGCGGCGGAGGCCGGCGCCGACAAGGCCCCCATGCTGGACGTGACGCAGTTCGGATACTTCAAGGTGCTCGGGAAGGGGATGCTGCCGGAGAAGCCCATCGTCGTCAAGGCCAAGCTCATCTCCAAGGTTGCCGAGAAGAAGATCAAGGCCGCCGGCGGCGCCGTCGTGCTCATCGCCTAGGTTTTGGTCCTTCTGCCTTCTCTACCTCTTGGTTTTGAGATATAAAAATCTGAAGTAGTAGCCGTTTTCTTGTCTCGGCTATTTGTGTTGAGAAGAGTTGATTAGTTGTTTTCTGCTGTGATTCCCGCCATGTTAAGACAACTAGACAAGTGCCTTATGATAATGTTTGAACTAAGTGATGCCAGTTCGAATCATATACTTCAGATATATCAATGCTATTTTGTGATGCAACTCATGATTTGTTCTTAGGCAAACCATGACTATCTAAGTGATGCCCAACTCGCGATGCATATTGTGTTATGTATTGTTGACACAACTCTATAGTTTGCTCTGATATGTGTGGTACGCTTTGGCTCTGATCTTATTTTTATCTGCATTCATTTAGTGTAATTGTGTATTTGTGTGTTTGATGAGCACAACCTTGATCCCAAGATTTCCTGTTAGATGGGATGAAAACCTCTGTCTGTAACTCTGTTGCTAAGCCCAAACAGTTTTCTCAAATACTTGTATTGAATGAAAGCTGCAATTTGTGAACTATTTAAACGGTTTGTTCATGTAGGCATTTTTGTTGTCAATTGTAACTCATAGCACACATTAATTAGCAATTCACCCACAAAGTTTAGTATAGAATTGGCCAAGTTTACTAAACAGTAGATACCTGTCAGAATTATATAGTAATCAGGTATGCTGATCTGTATTTAATTGTCGAGTGTGTTTTATCTGTTTAGCTCGTATGAATGGTATGGGGGTGCAAAAGTAATTTGGTGATGCTGCTGAAATGAACCTGAATGAGGTGTCTTTTGCAGTTTTGCTAATGCCTAATTAAACAGTACGCGAGGTTTTGTGTAAAAATATTGCAGTTCCTATCATTTTGTTAATTGTGGGTGGCTGTGATCCATTTTCGTAAACCTGTGGTTGGTAAGTATTCTTTTTGCAGGTGAAGAATTATATGCATGTTTAGATCTTTGTTAGCTGCAGCATGATGGTTACTATCCCATCGTTGCATGACTATTTTATGGACTGCGATTGACCCTGTCATTGTGATATTCCAGTTTGGCGATTATTGATTAGAAAAGTGTTGGGTTATCAAACATTTGAAACATGGTTATTGACTCGCTTTGTTGGGCATCACGCAATGGTGCTGCGTGAGCCAGTGCAGTCCAATAGTCTGTGGGCTGTGGCTCTTTGCCATTGTGCTCAAGTATCTCACTTAGCTAGATCCAGTTTGGTGCAGTTCTCACATGTCGATGGATCGTATTTGCAGCGCCACGGGTCATAGACTGAACGGAGAAAAGATCAAACTGATTATTGATCAAAATTAGGGTTTGAAACTTAGGTAATTAACTTCTTCTGCGTAACCCAAGAAGAAATTGGATCGAATTTTGAGATAAACGGTCGATCTGATCTATGGTTAGCTCACCGTGGCTATGGCGACGGTAAGCTACAAAACCACATTTACTTTCGTTAACTATGCACGTACAGTTCAAAGGCGTCGGAGAGCATTGGGGCCGCTTCGTCGGTGCCGGCGCGGCCTTCGTCCGGCCGGTCTGGACCACCGACGCCGCCGTCGCTGCCGACACTGTCGCTCTACTCGATCACTGCCCGCCCATCCATCCATCCATCCGCTGCTGCTGCCTCGCCATCATTCGCAATCATGCCATCCATTTAAGTACACACGGTTGGCCGATGGCGGAGGCAGTCAGATAGATCGCATGCGATTCATACGTGCTCAAGCCTCAAGGCTCAAGCTCATGGATTATGATCGGTATGCAAGCTTCTAAGCAACGTAATTTCATATAATTTTTTTTATATAAAATCCATCCGTTTTGCTCAGTATAAACACAGTTAGATCTCAGTCATCTCACTCCTTGCACATAGCAGTCAGTACACATCATCACGGGTCGTCTTATCGACTCTTCATGGAAGAAGAAACACGAGGTGACGACGATCTGATACTGACCGGCTGAACGAGACGGCCCGTTTCCTCTCTTCTACAGTAGCAGCAGCAGCAGCAGCGGATGCTTGCTTTTGCCAAACCGGCAAGCAACACCTCGTCCGCACGCACAAGGAACCGGGACGAGACGACGGGGCGCGCCGGCCGGCCGGCCGTTTCCCCGGCGAAACGGCCGCCTCGTCCTCTCGGTCTCCGACGCGCGGGCCCGCCCTACACGGGACCACGTGACGGTGAGGAGCGGGCACGTTCCGGCACGCGCTCCGCTTGCGGAGGACGGAGGAGGCGGGGGGGATTCCGCTGGCCCGACCGTGTCGTCCTCATCCTTTTCGTTTTCGTCGTGCTTTGCTTGATCCTCTCCTACCGTTAAATTTCTTTAACTTTAACCAAGAGTAAATAAAAATAAATTAACATCGACAATATCAAATAAATATAATATTAAAATATATTTAATAATTAATTTAATAAAACTAATTTGATGTTGTAATTGTTAATATATTTTTCATAAAATTGGTTAAATATAATATTAAAATATATTTAATAGTTGATTTAATGAAACTAATTTGATGTTGTAATTGTTAATATATTTTTCATAAAATTGGTTAAAGTTAAGTTTGATTTAAAAAAATCAAACAAATTACATTGTAAAATGGAGAGAGTAGTAAGAATTTGGCTTTGGAATTTGCAAATCATTTTGTAATGTGACTAAAGATTGTGAATCATATACCTCTTTAGACCAGAAATTAAAGATTTGTCATTCATATTTCAGACATGTGGATTAAAAAAGTAAATCTACATCTAAAAAGATGGTGTATTTGAAGGACTAAGAAAGTAAATGTACATCTAAATAGATGGTATGATCAAATTTTCCTAGTTGGAATATGGACATCATGTAAAATTTATCATGTCATCCTCACGAAATTCTAGCAGCTCCGAAGTCCGAATACAAAGACATAAAAACAAACAAAATGTTTAGAACACAAGAATTCCATACAATTTGGGGGCAGTTCTTTATTTCTCAACGAAAATTTCAGTTTACCCTGTATTTTTTATAGGAAACAGTTCCTATTGAGAATGCTGAGAAAATTTTATCCCTTTTATACCGAGACTGAATGGAGCAGATAACGATAAACAAAACAGATAAGACTTTTGGTTGTCCTCGCAAAAACCGTAGTTCTTTCAACTGTGGCAATTCGATACCCTTTCTACTTACTGTCGCATGTTCACGTTGTGAACCAGATAATAGTCACAGTAAATGTGGGCTTCTGCAAATGGCAGATAACATTTGCCCGTAAAACAGTGTGGTACATAAATTTGTGCTTCACGACTAATCATGTATTAGTGCTGTCAACAAACAAAAGGGGTCAGACAATGTCTCCATGACCCAAGAGGCCAAGACAGCGTAGGCTGTGGATCCATTGTTTTGGTACTCCGCTATTAGGAGGGCTTGTGTCCTCCTTGGTGTCTTTGAACTCTTCAAGGGGCGCAGCCATTGCCTTGTTCATCGGAGGACCACATCTCAAGATCAGAAAGACAGAAACAGCCAAACACATACTATATGCAAGTGTCCAGGTTGGAGACACCACACAGATAAGAGCTTATTGAAACCAATCACTTATTTATAAACAACAGATTCCAAGAATCCTGTAAACCAAAGATACAGCAATGAAGATTTGAGTTTTACCTGAATGTCCTCAGCAGGTGCTGGACAATGAGTTTTAATCATTAACCGTGACACAAACCCAACACCACCATTCCAGCCTTCAGGAGGATGCACATGCAAAATTTAATATGAGAATCTGTTGCCAAAAATGTCTCTCTCGAATATAATGCATGATTGTAGTTCTTGATATATGTAGCGGACTAGGATTTCATAGGCATGATGAAATTTCAGGCAGACAAGAGACAAATAGTAAAGCAAGTACAGTAATGAACGTGCTTTTATCCAAACAAAATATGTTTGGATGCAAACCCTCCTTAATCATCTTTATACGGACCAGCAATCTTCAAATTTATTTATGTGGAGGTCTTTTGAAATTATCTAGCCATGCTAAGGTACCGTGGTTTAACAATACATCCCTTGTCTCGGTTCAGAAGATTCATAACAGAAAGTTGGCACCTACTTACAGGCATATCCAAGAGAAATGGAGAACACTGGAGCCTGCTGTTTCCAACAATGCTATTGATATGTTTCTAAGCACAAATGCAGTGTACTGATATTGATACACAACTTGTAAAAGGCAGGGAAGAATATAGGGTCCATCTGATTCAAGACGTAGTGGATATTAAAGCGATCAGGGTAGTTTTTGGCCATTTTGTCCAATTCTTCCTGCACAGATTCAATACATATAAGTTTGTGACTGCAGTAAAATAGCATAACATGTGCAACAGTTTAAAGGGTTACAGAAAACATACATAATGACATAAACCATTACCACAACCTCAAAAATATTTCCACATGTATAATAAGTTGAGAACTGTCTTGCTACTTTAACATAATAATTCTTTGCTCAAGAACATGCAGGTGATGGATTATTACAAGTCTACGATTCATATATGAGTTATGGTCTTATAGAAGGCTTGGCGTTGAATAAAAAACTGTGAAATCTTTTCAGCTACAAATTAATATGTATAAGTGGTTCCAGTTTCATGTAGTACAATTTGAACAAGTTTTACATTAGGAAAAAACAAACTAGTTTGAGTTGTCATGAAAAAATACGTGAAATTCATAAGCTGCCATCAACTACTAAATGGAATGTGTATATGTATGGTGTACAGGTAGGATCATAGTCCATCACTCCGTCATAAGTTTGTAGAAATATTCCTAAAATAAACTGAAATGACTGAATGTATGTTTAGATTGAAATGTGGTAAGCTGAGAACCCATGATACAAGCAACAAACAAACGAAGAAAATATGATAGAAAAACAGATAAAGAAGTAAAACCCTGAAAGGTTATATTCAGCACTCCGAAAGGTAATGTCATGGCAAAAGAGGTGCACAGTGATACAGTCTCACTGGAAAAGTAAAGGAAACAGAAGAGAGGACAGTGGAAAACTTTTAGCGAGGAGAGTCACTAAAGAACATGTTTTTCTTGGTAGGACTGGAAAATATGAAATATAACTGATAGACATAATGAAAATTGTGTCACTATAATTGGACGATATGGCACAAGGTTATCACAAGAGAAAGAAAATAGATCATTTAGAGTCAGATATTCCAAAAGTTGATTGCCATAATAATATTCAACAAGTGAATCGTCCAACCACAAGAAAACATAGAACTGTGTTATATGATTACATTTGGAACTCCATCTATTTAGTCATGTCCACATGGAAACAACTGCATAGCTGAGGTAGCTAAAGACACTCAGTAAACTGACTGATGTACTGGCCATCACTAAGTTCAAACAATTTCAAAGCAGACAACTGAAGAATAAACAGGGTATATTGGAATGTCATAGTAGGAACCAGTGGATAACAATAACTTGCCATATTTCATGCCACCCCTTAAGCCATAGAAAAATATGCAGAAGCTACAAGAAATTTGCAGTGACAACTGATACATCACCTCAACGCAAGGAAGAGCAGTTGTCATCCATGTCAATATGTCATCAAGGAGCAAAAGCGGTACCCCACCCAACACCTCATTGAATCAAATGGGGATTTCTCAAGTGGCAAATAACCATGAATTACAGTCAGTTACAAGATTAGAGCAGCAGATCACTAACCTAGAATAAAAGAAACTTACTTGGCAGGGTGAAAGATGCTTACCATATAAATTTGTCGACTGAGAGAGAGATCAGTCAATCATTCAAAAAGCAGCCAAAATAAAGCACAAACAGGTATCTAACAAGACTGTATCTTTGTAAGATTATTTATCCGGAATCTCATGTAAAACATGAATGAAGAAGTAAGCATATATATTGATGAGCAGGCATCCATTCCTCTCTGCATCACATATTCTATAATCTATGATCTGATATAGCTGTTTCTATCATCCCTTTATTTCCTCTCGCTGTAGTGCTGTACTAATTACCAAGGGGGCAGCGTTATATTTTGAAAATTTTGATCATATACCCTCTTGTATTTTAGCTACTACTTATTACTAATACGAAGGAACAGCAGGTAACTAGTAACCATCTGATCCTTCTCATATCTATTTCTTAATCCGGCGCACCTTCTTGGCGCCCCAGACCTCCATGCGACTCTTGGGGCATCCGCAGGGCGCGCGGAAGATGAGCACGGTACGGCCGTTGGGCGGCGCCATCTTGCGGAGCTCGGTCTCGAGCTCCCTGTGGGCGTCGCCGAGCTCCACGGGACGCGCCCCCGCGGCAGCAAGCAGCGCCGATCGCGCCGCGGGAGCCGGGCGGCCGCGCACGCACTCCTCCGTCTCGAGCTGGATGTCGAATTCGACAGCCTTCTTCAGCCCCCTGCAGCGCGGCTTGCCGCACTTGCGCGCGTGGTACCCCACCATCTCCCACGCGAGCACCGCCGTCGCCACGGCAACCGCTGCCCCGGCGAAGGCGGCGACCGAGAGGCACGACGCGGCCGGGTGGAGCAGCGCGCCCATCTCGAGGAGCACCACCTTCGCGTACGGGACCACGAGGAATCCCAGCGCGGCGAGCACGGCGAGGAGCACGAGCGCGTCGACCACGGCCATCAGCGAGTGGTCGCAGAGCGCCGTGAGCGACCCGCGCGACGACGGCGACGAGGCCCGCCTGGATCGGGAGCACGCCGCGGAGTCCGCCGCCCTGCGGTGGTGCTCGAACGCCCGGAGGAACTCGATGAGGCTGCGGCACTCCGCCATGGCGCCGCCCGCCCGCCCGCACTGTGCTTGCTGCTGGTGGTGGCCCGGTTGGGGATCAGAGGGGAGTCTGCTACTCCTCCTGGGGATTTGCCGATCGGATCGGTGGGTTTGGTTTTCTCGTGGACTCGCTCGCTAGGGCGGTCGGCGCCTCGCCCGCGTCAGCTACTTGCGTCGCGTCGCGTTGCGTGTCGTGTGGTGGTGGGCAGCGGGCGCGCGGGGGGAAAGCGGCGTCAAGGCCGTGGATGTCATGCACAGATCCGTCACCGTTGATGTGGTGCGACCTCACATTCCCTTAGATTCCAGCTCCTCCAGTTAACAGATACTCTGGTATATTGTTTGGTTAGGTTCTGATTTGTTGCGTTGAATCTATTTCACGTTTTACTTATCTTATCTCTCAATTTAAAGTTCAGCATGGTGACTGAAAATTTGTTGGAATTTTTCACGACAGCCCTATCAACGCAACAGGAAGACGACTAGACGCGTGAGTGGAGCGGAGCCGAACCAACCAACGAGCGGGGGCAACGCCGGCACCGATGAAAAGAAGGGGAGGACCGGAGGAGTGACACATACGGCGCACTGAAGTAAACGCGGCAACGTACGGGGTACAGCCGCAGCGTTACAGATGTCAACGGCCTGCACGTTACAGCGATTGGACGTGCCGTGCCTCCTCCATCATCTGGTGCCTCTTGAATGTTCTTGGGTCAAACTTTCCTAGCCACATCGACGACACGGCTCTCACGCAGAGAGAGAGAGAGAGAAACCGATGGAGCGCACGTCTCTGCCACCACCATGGATTTCGGTTTCGCCCATTGATTGCACGGTTCTTTCCCCGCTTTTGCCCGAGTTTTCTCCTCGCTGCGGTGCATCCTGGTCAAGGAATCCTCCCATCTCGCAGGCAAAATATAGCCATCAGGACAGACCGCGATGCGTCGTTAACTAGCACACGGTGACACACTCCCTGATCAATCAAGCGTGAGGAGATGAAAGCGACCAAACCAAACCCAGCTTTCTGCCTGCTATACGGAAGGTCTCTTTAGCGTTTTTTTCCTTGCCATTTGGTCAGATAATAACGTCATTGTGCCGTATGCTACACAGGAGAAGGTGGACAGTTGCCTCCCTTTTGACGTGAAATCAACGGGCTAATGATAATGGCACCACATGTTGTCAAATCCCATGACCACGTTTCGTCTCAAACCAAGACGAAGTTTTTTTTTTGACTTTTTTTTCCACGATTTCACATGGGATGGTGGGTGTCTTTGATTCAGTGATCAACGCAATTAATTAGGGCGTAGACATCCTCGATCGTACTTGTACGCTAACGACAACTCCATTGCTAAAATATGGGTCCCTTTTGATGGTCACTTGGTACTCCTCCGTCAAACAGAGAACCATCTCATGATCAAATTGCGATAGGTACAATACAATATATCCTTTCGACTTGCATGTGGCAATGTCTGTCTGTGTTCATGCTCTTGATTTTGTCCTGTGCACATCTGTCACACACGCATGTATGTATGGTTCCAGATGGAGGTTCGAATAAAAACATTTCTCTTTTTTACACGGTAAATGAGAATCACCCTAAGGTTGTTTCACATCTATTCTAATTTATTTTAGAAAAATCTAGAACTGTAGCTAAACGATTTCGTAAGTGATTATAATTTAGGCTCTAGAAATATTTTTGGACAAAATCTGGTTTCAAAACGTTTCTATGATAATCTGGATCTTTTTATATGTGTTCTTGTTATGTGTTGGATTTGGTGTTAAAACCGACTTGCATATATTATGACTTGCACAAAGGGACGCTGCAGATTGATGGAAAAGCAGCTTTTCTGTAGCCCACCTGAATTATGAAGTGAAGTTTAGCCCGTTTGCAATACAAATTTGGCAGCAAAGCAATTCAACTGATATGAGTCACGAAAACTGTCGTTTCAAACACGGTTTAGTTTCAATACACAGGTGGCATGATACAAGTTTTTTTTGCATGGTTCGGTATATGACACTCTAAAATGTGATATTTGAAGATATCTCATTGAATTTCATGAAATCGGGAAAATGTCAAAAGCTAGTTTATTGTCACTTGGAAAATATGTCATTTGTTTCATAGGTGTAACTATGCAAAACTGTGATCATATAATATAATATAACATGCAATGGCAGATGAATGTAAATATATATCACATACTAGGTCCAAAATTATTCCAGGAGAGGCTACTGTGATGCTTCAACGAAGTTGCTAATTTCGGAAGGAAGTCGTGTACACGCAAATGATAAACAACAGCAAACAAAACAATACAAACAATAAAAAAATTTAGCATCTACGGACTCTACACGATTCTAGGAAAAATTTAGAAATCTTGATAGCACAGGATAGTGGCCGTGCGTCATTTTTTCTACGATCATATTCATAATTCATGGGCATGTGAGCCCACATAGTCGCATGGGTAGACAAATGGAGATCTAACCTCACACTCCTGCAACACAACACCATGGCGACCAAAAAACGGTAAGCTGATGAGTCTTGTCTTAAGTGTGGAATAGCAGTGGGCTCAAACTCAAGATCTCTATCTCTGATACTAGATTAAGTTATATTTACTGACCAATTCAATCTAAAAGTTTAAGTTTACGAAGAAAAATAAATAATTCATTTTATATTCCAATAGTCATGTTATTTTGAGAAAGAAACTACCATCGGATAGTGTTTAGGGTTAGGGTTTAGGATCCAATCACATGGGACTACGGGAGAGACATGCAATCGCAGAAGGTTACGACTTACGAGTAATAGCCAGGACGGAAAAAACGCCGTGCTTCCGCTTGCAACGAAGTACACGGATCCTTTTCGCGTCGCTGAGCTAGCCGGGCCCAAATAGATGTCAAACACGGGTAATCTTGTTCTCTAATGGGCCGAGATGGACTGACCATCTCGTTGAATATCTCATTTCCGTTTCCTTTTTCTTTTAGCTTATAAGTCCATCACATGATGCTTAGACTATTATCTGCTTTCAAAAATAGGAGCAGCCACTCTTCAGTCAAGGACGGCTAGATGCGATTGAGATGTGTAGACCCCAACACGCAGGTCACATACAGTTAAGCAGATTTATCAACTCGATATGTAATTATGTCTCCTCATGTAGACCCCCCTTAATTGCAATCAGTTTCCTCCCCTGACAGCGTCGGAGCCCCTTGAATCTCTCGCAGACCACGGTTTCGTGTGCGCCTCTGTGAAGCTGTGACCTGTGAGCAAAAGCGAGCTACACGACAGCTTGTTTAATCTGTCCTTAATTTGTCTTAACCCGTACATGATAATTTTGATGGCAAGATGTGGAGAGCTCAACCGAGTCTATTGTGTGTGTGTGTGTGTGTGTGTTTGCTAGCTCGTCAGCTGTTGGAAGCCACGAGATTGTGGTTGGTAGCAGCAAACGACAGGCAACTGCTGTGGTGTGAACTCGTGGATTTGTCTGCATGAAAGCCTGATCGAAGCTTTGCAAACTTTGATATAAAATTAGCAGTCTAACTGCATACTCCTGCCATGACCGAGGGATTCTTTTCTTTGTGTTAAAACACAGAAATTTCCAGAGCTAGAACGCCATAAAAAAACTAAGCATGGCGAGGAACACAACAGAAGATGAAATGAAACACTAGCTAGAAGAGTAGAAGTCTACGTTGGTTGGCGATCTCCTGGGAGTTTCCTCCCCGCTCACGCAAAGGCCACGCGTGGAGCGTCCTGGTCTCACGCGTCCTGATCAGGGACGCCCAACCGAATTCGGTTAGGGACCCCCGTCGCGCAGCGCCATATAAAAGGAGTAGAGGCCAAAGCGATTAAGGTTTCGATCTTTAATTCGCGAGCTACCTAAATCCTAAATTCCCTAAGACACCGATCTGTTTCCTGGTGATGAGAGCGACGGGAAGACCCTGCCTCCACGCCGATCTCATCGTCGAACTCCGGCAAACCAGAAGGTACACTCCCTACTATTCCCCAACTAGCGATCTTAAGAATAAGTTTATCATTGGTATCAGAGCTGTTCTAGTTGGGTTTAGTTAGAGTTTAGGGTGACGTCGGCCTCCCCTTGAGCCGACGCCACCACCGCACCGTGACCCGCAACAAGAAATCCAAGAGTAAGAAGCTTCGGTTCGGGAAATAAGAACACACACAAAAAAAAGGAAAGAGGGGAAACCCTAACCCTAGCCCGACCCGAACCAAAACCCTAAGACTAAGACTGTAAGGGCTCAGGGTAAGGACTTACCTCGTCGCCGCCGCCGGATCTGGCTTCGCCGGACCTCGGGAAGACGCTCCGGGTCGCCGCCGCTCACCGTC
>KE373345.1:863537-876004 GCA_000418225.1 Zizania latifolia | reverse complement strand
CCCAACAACCCAACTCAAATGTAGCAGCCTCCGTGGATGTGGCGCCTTCCAGACCAGTGCCCTTGCCTTCCCTCTCTTGTACTACTATGCTTACGAGGGCACTTTTGCGAGCATACCTCACTGCTCACTGGCACGCACAAGTGAAAAAAATACTAGTAATCCCCAAATCCCAATAGGGAGTAAGACGAGAAGGACTCACGAGCCGTCCGATCTGTGCAGGCCTGCAGGGCCACTGGAATGCTCGGTTAGGTTAATCTGAATCTCCCATCTTCTTACTAAACCCAACGATTAGGGCATTTGTTTCCGAATTCTGACTTCTGACAGCCTCAAAAATATATGGGTGCATACTGTTCGCTCGTGTCATTCAATCGTCGGATTCAAAAATAAACCAGAGATTCGCATCGTGCTGAATTTGACTACGGCGCATAAATCGACAGTGAACTAAGCAGATTCCTGGATGAAAAAATGCATCACGTGTAGAAACTTCTAGTAACAAAACAGGGGAAAAAACGGGAGGGAATAGGGAACATGGAACATGCAGCGAGAGAGAAGGGGGCGATTAGAAGCGAGAATTCCACTCACCCGGGTCGCATTGCCGGAAGAAATCCTCCACATCTGCAGCGACGACCACATAAAACCAGTCAGCGAACCATCCGACAACACCCAGCCGAACCCAAAACACACACGGCAAACCGCAGGAAAAAAATCGGGAAACTCTGAATCTAGAAAGCTCCAATCTCAGTCCTCAGACGACGACGGCAGCGGCGGCAAAATACCTGTGGTGAGCGCGCGGACAAGGCCGGCGCGGCGGCCTTTGAAGTCGCGGAACACCTCCTCCACCGTCCGCGGGTTGTACTGCGCGTCCATTGAGGAGAGGCAGGAAGGAGCAGGAGGAGGAGGAGACTAGGAGAGGGAGATGGGCTCTGCGCCGCGTTTTATTCTGACATTTTTTTTTTTGGTATCTTTTGGAGCGGAGGGGTTTAAAAGAGGAAGAGAACGAGACGGGGGCGGACGCGATGGGCGAGGGGAGGGGAGGCGATTAAGTGGATTGGAGAGCGAGGGCGTGTCCGCGCCCGGTGGCCACTTGGTGGGCCCCGGCCCATGGAAGGAGACTTGGACCATGCCAACCGCTGTTTTTTCCCCTTTCCGGATTCAACTGGCGGTCAGGGCCCACCTGTCAGCTGGCGGAATTAGAATTCGTCATTTTGATGTTGAGGCCCCCTGTCAATCTCTCGTGGAGTCGTGGATGGGAAGAATTCAAAGGTATTTTTTATTAGATGTTACTATTTCGTAGGAAATTTTGCCAATCTTTTATTACTGCCTCCGTTTACTTATTACTCTCTGTATTTGATAATATTAGTTTTTTTGTTATACCTAGATTCATATAGATATCAATGTATACGTTTTGTATATATGTCTAGATTTATTGACACCTATATAAATCTAAACATAGCTAAAACGGCTTATATCATGAAACGGAGAGAGTACCAATTATATAAACTTTTCTAACTTTAATTAATTTTATAAAAATATATAAATCAATAGCTATAACATCAAATTAATTTTATTAAATCAACTATAATGTATTTATTTAATATTTTAGATGCTAACATATTTTTAAAAACTTAATCAAAATTTTAAAAATTGTCTTAATGAAAAGACAAATACGATCCTTTGGTCTTAAAGGAATAATAATAAAACATTCCCAATGAAGAAACTTGGTACCTACGGAGTTTCTTGGTGGAGGCCATTGTGAGGAAAAAAAACATCAGGCTCAATCTTCAAAACATAATAAGGATATATTTATCCTTTTACAAGAACAGTTTGTAATTCCATAGACTATGTGTAGACATGTAGTAGATGAACAAGACGTCGACTGGGTCGCATTAGGCTAAAATTACTATCATCCAAACATTTTCTTGATCTTGCTTCATTTTGGTATAACGGGCGAAAGATGCAAGAAACCACATCGCACCACTAATCAAAATCACAAAACCAAATTGGCTGAGCCGGAGCTTAAAACCTATGAATCGCGCTGTCATACACCAAGGCCAGATTCTGACATATATAGTTATGATAGCTACAGCATTGCAAAAACTTCAATAAAGCCGCTTCATAGTTTACATATTAAATCAAGGAGAAATCATCAGTTCCAGGCCAGGTCGTCTCAGAAATATATATGTCGTTCCAGAGACAAATGTAGCGCGGTAGCAGAGCCAGGACGGGGAGCAACCTCAAAAGATATTCACAACTTCATCTTCTTCAGGTAGAATGGAGCAGAACAATTGCCTGAATTAATTGTTTGCATCACATCAGAAAACTGGAGCTTGGAAAAGAGAAGACCGCTCCAGATGTTCTGGTCATTCCTCAGCTCCGCCTAGAAAGAGATTTAATTCGTCAAAACAAGCTTAAGAACATCTGCAGTCAGCAGCATAAATAGAAGGTGGTTCCAAGATTCAAGGAGAAGGGTAAAATATTTGCCAGTGATCAAGTCTAGCATTAACACTGGTAAAATTGAATAGTGCACTGAAATAGACAAAACAAGATCATAATTCATAAGCATGACAGCAGAACATATCCCTACGTGCACAGCAATAAGGAACCAACCCATAATTACTGAAACCATCAAGGAAATATTCATTCAAGCAAAAAAAGATAAATTCCTTTGGATGGGCAGGGAAAATTGCCCATCCAAATGAACATCTGATCACCCCAGTACAAACAACCAAATTGATATATAGGTCCACCCACCCAATGCAACATGTAAAAACAGAGGGAAATGGCAAGCACATAACTAAACAAACTCTATGGGTGATATCCAATAGAAGTGTATTCTTTATTAGAAGAATAGTTTATCTGTCAGTATCTGAAAATTCTAATGTAGTAAGCACAATAGAAAATTTCAGAATAAGCTGATACCTGTCTACAAAGCAAAAGAAAAACGTGATAACAGAATACACCCTGAGAAACTTTTAATAGATAAGATAGATAATTACCATCATCAGCAATTTCACTTTTGCAGCTGGCATCACAACTTTGATCTTCTGGAGCATATTGATTCAGAAACAATTGGATTGTCCTCCAGTAACGGTCTCCTCCAGAAATCCAGGTATCCATATGCATGCCACTGGGAAAATCAACAAATCTACAATTCCTATTTTGCTCAAAAGCTTTGTCATATAGCAACCTCATGTGTGAAGGGGGAACTAGTTCATCTTGCAATCCAGAAAAGAACAGAATCGGTTGTTTGACCTGCAAAGAAAAGGTCAACCAAGCAGGAGACAGTCACATATAAACTCAGGCAACAAAACAACCCACACCACTAGGTCTCAGTAAAATTTACAAAGATATGAAGCCTTGTTGATTTAATGGTTTCTTATGCTTATGAAAATAGATACAGAGTAGCTGAAATAATGTAGCCAAAGAATATAGACAGTAATTAGCTTAAATTTCAAATATGCGTGCCAAAAAAGCAAAATTATAATATTTGAATCACATAAGAAATTGATGTACAGCATTCTCTCAAGACTTGGAATATATAATCTGATTTTCCAAAATAAGAAATAGAAGAATATGAGAGTGATAATTAAAGCATGAAAAAAGTATATCAGGATGTTGATATAGACCACCCAGGCACCCACAGCTCACCTCTGCAATGATATCAAGTGTACTCCATGGGGAGCGAACAACACAGTTTAGAAGTTTTGGACCTTTTGAAGAACTGCCACCTATGAACCATCGTAAGAAGGGCAGCATGATACCAGCCATATCCAATATAGATGTAAAAGTGTTTTCCAGTATTAGAGCAGACACCTGCAAAATATAGCAAGACATATCATGAATTTTACTCGATTTCAAAAGCCATAACTTAATGCACTTTCTAGATGTTAAGATTTGGTTCAAGAAGATTCTGTCATCCAAACACCCTTAATGGATGAGACAGAATTAGGGGCTCTTTTGGGTATCCTAGTTACCCAGCTGTAGCCAATCTGGGTGTAAGGGGAAAAAGATCTAGAAGAAACGTTTTTGCCCATGTGAGGTTCTGTCCCAAGCTGCCTTGCAACACATTATGTTTAACATGTGTGCCATACTGCCATCATATGATTTACAGCCTATAATCAAGATTATGAATTGCTGGCTGCCAGCACTTAAAAAGGACCATTTTTAGTATGGCTACAAAAAGAATGTAGCAAGTCAGAAGCAGTTCATTTCCAGTGGGAACTTGCCAATATTAAGAAGACTATAATCTCTCTATCTTTATGTCACAGTGTCACACACAGTTGCTGTTGTGGTCACTCTTTCATTTGTGAAGCTGTGTTTGGAGAAGATATCTTAAACTTCACTCTTCCAAAGAAAAATAAGTTGTTCAAATTTCTCCAGGGAGTAGTTTTTTCGATAGATGGGAATAATCTGTGAATTCAAGATTTGCTAGTGGAGTAACGACCATGATTAGATGTCATTTCCTGTTTTGCATTTCATGCAATGATACACTCTTACTAAACACACATGCCTGTTATTGGGTCTTGATGAATTGGCAACTGGCAAGACAAGTTACGTGACACCTGAATTGAACCATCTCAGCTGCTCACATAGTGTAGCAGAGCAGGATATCATTCCATTTTAGTCTGTTCTGGCTGCATTAATCACCACGCCATACTAATACTAGAATTGTTTCACGAGATCTGTATCAGAACAACCTTGGAAAAGCTCATCTACATCGTTACTGTAAGGAACATATAGCCCTAATTCATGTATATGTTGACCCACATTACATAGGCATGAAATAGAGGTGCGGTTGTCCAACAACAGAGAGAACAGAGGAGCCTATTTCTAACCTCTACACAGAAACACAAGTAAACAAGTTTCCCAATTATGAGTACCTTGTCAGGATTGTTTTTCACGAGCACCGCTCCAACAGCACCTCCTAACGATCTCCCAAAAACAATTATCCTGGAAGTGTCAATATCTTTCCTCTGAACTAGATGATCAAGTGCAGCCTATTAAACAGGAGAGCTGTAAGAAATAGAGTAGAAAAGCCAAAAAGGTAAAAACAAAACCAAATGAAGGAATCAGCAAACCTGTGCATCGTCTGTGATGCCTTTCTGAGAAGGATAGCCATCACTCTCACCATACCTACAAATACAATTCAAGAGTTAGATGCATTAATATAGGGAAGAAGCATGTTTGGACTTTGGACTCACATGATATGGAGAGCTTAGAGCAAGAAGGATGAAACAAAAATGACAGAACTAGTTGATACTGTTGAGAACCATACCCTCTGTAAGAAAGCATAAAGACATTGCACTGTAGTCGCTGCATCATTAGTCGAACAAATTCCAATCGATGTGCAATATCTATAAAGAGTAAAGGTATTCAAACAAGTATAGATCCAGCATTATAAGCCTGTAAAATGAGGTACAACTCTATGTCTATATAAGAATAAATTAAGGATACTGCCAGCATTTTCTTGGAAGAACAGAATGGTTGGACCTGCATCAGAAAAGCACACTATGAAGCATGGAAGATTTAGCAGAATAGTGCCTAAGCATATACAATTATACACAGTATCAGGTTCATGATCATAGTAATGCTGGATATTTGGGAGGGCAGATGCACAGGGCAGACAAAATCGTTTTTCAAATGCTCCCGTAAAGGTTAAAATCCTTTCAATCTCATATAATTAAGCATCATGAATATCTACTAAGAAAAATTAACATAATCAATTCTCTTACAACCTAGCATAATAACTTAAAACACCAGCACATGATGTGGTCAACCAACAAAATAGAAGAACACAGGATGCATGACTCATTTGATACATAGCCAATATCAGCGGGTTCATGGTGAACATGTAGTAGTAATCTAGTAGATATCACTATCTAGATGACAACCATGCCACTAGATAGCTAGCATTTACAGCTACGTACATGTACATATCACAATGATCGATATGATTGAATAATTATAGCATGCATATGTGTAAACAACAACAAAGCCTTTCAATCCCAAGCAAGTTAGAGCATGCTAGAGTTGAAAGCCAACAGGAGCAATTCACAGTTCAGGCACATGAATAACTTGTCTCCATGCACTCCTATTCAAGGCCAAATATTTGGGAATATTCCATCATTTTCAAGTATCTTTCTATTGTCTCCTCCCAAGTCAATTTCGGTCTTATCTTGCCTCTCCTCACACTATTGTCGTGCCTTAGGATTCCACTATGCACCGGTTTGACGGTTTCTCTAGAGTTCTCCGGTGAACATGTCCAAACCATCTCAACCGGTGTTGAACAAGCTTTTCTTCAATTGGTGCTACCCCTAGCCTATCACATATATCATTGTTCTGGACTCGGTCCATTCTTGTGTGCCCACAAATCCAATGCAACATTAATTTTAAAACTAGCTGGTTTGGTTGTGGGTGTGGGCATATGGAGTCAACGATTAAGGTCAGTCGATAAGGAGAAGGTAGCTTCAGTGGCATGGAACATTTCTTGGGACCAAGAGCCAAGGGCACTGATGTGTGTTTTGGACGTGCACATAGCATTTTCTATATTTTCCTCACCCACAAGCTACCACCAATATATTTTCCCACCTTTGCCTGTTTGAACTGACTTTGCTCACATGAACTATTTTGGTAGCCATGTTTGCCAGTGTATAACTGTGTATCATAGGAAAGCTTAATGGATACACTTTCTAAAACTACATGCCTTCCAAAATTAAATTCATAAAACTATACAGCGCAGACCTAAACTAATTTCCAAGAAACCTTTTGGCGCAATGTGACCATATACGACAAGGAAATAACAGTGCACAATCAAATATAAGCATGAACTCTACAGAATATGGAACTCTAAACCTATCGCAAATTGAACATTTATGGGGCTTGCACACTACAGAGGACATACAACCAATGGAACAATGGAAAATAATACTAATACTAAGCATCAATCCATCGCAACACATTCAACAAAGAGTATCAACTACAAAATCACCATAGAACTGGAACCTGTTAACTCCATTCCCACTCGACCACATTATAATATCAGTCAATCAGTTCGTATTTTATACACCGGACAAGAGATACCTCATACCTCTGCAACCAAACAGAGAAACCCTAGAAATTGACTACGACCAAATCTTCTAGAGCATCCGAAGTAACTAAATCATGTCGCTAAAAAACCATCAATATTGAGCCGTTTTTCTAGGTGAGACCACGATTCGTACCGAGATCCACTAATCCGAATCGCGATCAAGGAAGCTAAGACATGAAGCAACTCTGCTACATCTAGCCACGCAATTCGGATCAAAACAAGGCATTCCTACCCAGCCTCATAGAGATCCACCAGTCGAAACAACAACAAAAAAGCAGATACCACCAATCAAACCTGGAAGGGCACTGTACATGGGGGGAGGGAAACCAGCAAGCCAGAAGAGGTAGCATGGGGGAATGGGGACGGGGGGCGCTTGCCTCGGCAGGTGGGCGAGTGGCGGATGAACCAGGAGTGGAGGCGCACGCCGTCGACGGCGCGGAGCCAGACGTTCTCGTAGATGAGGCGGAGGCGGTCGGGCGTGATGGGGTACGCCCGCGCGAGCCCCGGGAGCGCGGGCACGTAGACGAGGCGCTCTTGAAGCGCCACGAGCGCCGCGAGGCCCACGACCGCCATGGCCCCCGCGCCGTACGCCAGCGCCTTCAGCCACCCCACCATCTCCGACGCCGTCGCTCACCGGCGGGAGGAGGCGCTTCGTCGGGCCAAGTGGTGAGCGCGGTCGGTCGCGCCGGGCGGCGACGGGGGCGAGATGCGGCTCTGACTCTCCGACTCGTCGTGGTCGGCCTTGGGTTTAGACGTTTAGTCCAGACGTAGCAGTGGGTCCGAGCCTGATTCGAGCCAGAGTTCTCGTATGCGTCATCTCTCCGCTCGTGCCCTGGTTATCTATGGACAGAATTTTTGTTCAATCTTCGTACTTGTATACTTCTATAGCGGTTTAAGAGCTAAGCACAGTGATTTGGCCGTGGCAAAAACACCGGAAACAGGGGACACCCCTACCACTCGGCCAGACATCCCTCGACATAGCACTCCACTTGTCGACATCGGCATCGACGTGTCGTTCCGCCCTCAATCCTCCACTCTAGGTTTAGCGTCGTCCTATCCCTGGTCCCCCTACCTTAGGCTTGACGCCACGCCGTCACCTTGCCTCTTCCCCTTCGCACGACACCACCCCACCACCTCTTTCGCACGTCGCTGCCCCGCCCATTTCCCTCCATATGGCGTCGCCCCACCCCTTTTTTATGTCGCTAGCTCGTCACCCCATCCCACCGTCCCCCTTCCATACGGTCCCATCCTGCCCAGCGCCGCCCTCACCCCCTCTTCGCACGTCACCGCCCTGCCCCTCCCCACTTCCGCAGGGCCTTGCCTCGTCCCACGCCGTCTTCCTCGTGCCGCATCGTATGACGCCGCTCTGATCAGCCCTCCTTAGATTTTGGCCTTGAGCACAATATATTTAAATGTCATAAAAGTTCCTTGCACATACTATTTTGTTATATCCAAAATGCATCATTTTTATAGTTCAAAATTCCCAAATATAGCATAGTAAAATGTCACTTTTAGCACTGCAATACTTATACTATCCTTAGACTTTATTAAGTAGCATTACATTTAACTATTTCTAGGCTTATACTCGCTCACCATAAAAAAGGTATTATGGTCATTTACATATCTTTTTAAAATATGTGACTAAATCTAAAGATTTGCTATATTTCATAGGACAGAATGAGTATAAAATAGTAAGTATAAGAAACTTCATGATATTTAGGATAGAATGAGTATAAAACTAGTAAGTATAAGAAAATTTTCTTTTAAGAGCCAATGTTGGAAAATCAAAAAAGACAAGAACATCTGCATTAGTTTGAAAAAGACGAAGGGGTTATAAGCTGCTCAATCAAAAATATGCAAAGATTCCGCGTGTTATTTAGAAAAAAAAAGTGTGTTGCATGTGCGCATTACCAGTAAAATATAACACATGACAACTACACGTGGATTACTGGTAGATTGTTTACTGTTCAATGGACTTGTTTGTGGCTGGCCGGACCAATGTGGAGTGGAAAGGTAACTGCCAAACAGAGATCTATCTCAAATGACAATAAACTATGACATGATCAGTGTAATGTGAAACAAAACAGATGATGAATCATTCTTGAAAGTGATGTTAAAGGTCCTAAGGATACTGAATGTTTTGTTTAGAATAGCTTCAAATTTAAGATATTTTAGTGTTGGCTAAATCAAATTTTAAGAAAACTTAAATACAGTTATACGTAGATTGAGTGTATTTAGTTAAATCATCTCGTTTTTCTTTTGAATTAAAAATAAAAATTCAAATGTATTTATTTGAAATAAAGGCTCCATTTATAATAGCGTTTAGATCTAATATTGGATTTTTTAAGTTGATCAAACATAACTTTAAGAAAACTTGATAGAATTGTGTGTGGATTGAGAATATTTAGTTGAACCGTTTGATTTTATTTGAACTAAAAATAAAAATTTGAATGTATTTAATTTACTATATATACAATATAGATCTCAAAGCTAAGTGTCTGTCTGTTTTAGCTTCTAGCAGCCATAGCTACTTGTAGAATCTAAAGCTGAAATAAATGGTCTAGATTCTAGACCTAGACTGTGAAAATTAGTAGCCGCGAAATCTGAAAATAAACTAAAATCTAAGAGCTGAGAAACAAAAGCTTTTTTAGATTCTCATCAGCAATATACTCAGATCAGTTAGATACTCAGATCAGCTAGCTACTAAAAAATCTCTGGCTAAAATAAACAAACCCTAAATATCTGACAAACATAATGTAAGATTGATTAAGGAAGCAAACTTTGTGTACCTTGTGCTCATTGGAGAAAAGAAAGCAAAAGGAAATTCAGTTCCTTCTTTTTGTGCTCCATGCTACTGTCATAGAAGGCTGGGCTATGCTAGAGGTTGTTGGCACTTGCTAATCAAACGGGATGGTACATCATCGCCCTATTTCCTTTGGGTCCCGTCCTGTAATTTTCACCGACAAACAGCGTAAACGTTGTCCCTGTCCATATGCAATTAGATAGCTATGTAATCCCAAAAAAAGTAATGTCGTGACATAAAAAATATATGACAGCAATAGCTTTATAAACTTTACAATTTTTTATTTTACTTAAAAAAACAGAGAGCTCAGGCAAGTGCTGCAGGCTGCAGCTCACTGGCTGCAAGGGGCGTCATGACAGAAGAGACCTCCACCGGGGAGCTCCCGCCTAGAGACGCGCCTAGCTGTGAGGTGGGCCATACATGTCAGCCAGCGAAATAATTGGGGGCGAGTCATCGTCGCCACCATTCATCTGCATGAGGCCTGCCAAATGTTTTTTTTAATTCTATGTTTTTAAATTCTAAAATCTCCTCTCTAACTATGGTACATTGTAAGTCTATTTAGTAGAGCTTTAAATCTAAAATAAATATATAGTTATGTAGCTGAAAAAAGATATATCTATATATCTATATATATTCCGTGACAAGTTTAACCACTCCGTACTTAAAAAATTAAGAATCCAGTAATATTTTATTTGGCTTCAACTCCATTGAATAACTATTCAGAATTGAAGTCACTTATAACTTCTAGTCCCACTTGTAAGTGGTACATGGAAATGGTGAGGCAAATGATCATTTTTCATATCTTTGTAAATGTTAATATTTAGAATACTAAAAATATGTATCAAAAAGTACTTTGATATATAATTCTGATCTATTTTACAAATATATACAGCAGAAAACAGTGATAGATAAAGATGGCTTATGACTGGACGGTTAAGGGCGCAGCAAGTCCTAAACTTTGATTCCATCCGAAAAGCTCCAATAGAGAGAGCACACGTGTGTGTATCCTCTTAAAATAATATGTAAATAATTAGAGTTACATTTAGATGCCAAAACATGATTGAAGTTGAACATGATGGTTTTCTCAACCTATTAAAACTTGTTCAGGTGCCTAATTAACCTCGGTGTTACAACACCAGGCCAAAGCCTCCCTCAAATGGAAAGAAAGGCATGTCATTTATGTTCTATCAACTGAGGAAAAAACTCAAAAGGAAAGCTATTATTGCCAATAGTAATCCAAGTAAGGATTATTGTAAATGTTTTAATTCCTTATTTGACTAGCCCACCCCAATTGGATGAAGTACACTTGAACTTAGAAAATAGAGCCCAAGTTAGCTAGGGTTAACAAAAATGTGTTTTCCGACTAGTTGATGGTTGACGGTAATCAGATCAGTTACAAATCACAAAACTGAACCGATAATAGTGGTTGTCACCGTTTGATCATCATCGGTAACCGTTCAGTAGTTTGGGCAACCTTGTTGCCCCTAATCAAGGTCTTGTTTATACAACTCGAGATCTAATTTTTTTAAAACTGATTAAATCTAGCTTTAGAAATTCTAGATTTGTACTTACAGAAGGATTGATACTTTGACAATATTTAGTTAAGTGATATGATTTTATTTTAAATTAAAATAAAAAGTTCAAATCATTTTATTTTATTCCACGAACTCTAATTCGTACTCTGTATTTTAGAGCTAGAACTATACTCAATATACTCAAAGCCTAGAATTTTACTTGAGCTGACTCTCAAACATGATCATCTGATTGTTGGTGCACCTATCAATATTCCAGGTAGGTGACGTGTGGGCGTGGAAAGAAAGGCCAAACATTTTCCTTATTTTATAGCGCAACAATAAGAAAAACCGAGTACAGTACAGGTTTCATATCAGGTCGCATATTTGGCAGCCAAGAGCAAGCACAGTGCCCTCTCTTCCCCCGTACTCCGCATTTCTGCTTCTCCGCCCCGAAAATTATCTCTCTCTCTCTGTCTCGCGGAAGGGATTCCGCTAGAGAGGAAGCAGGGAGAGGAGCTTGGAGCGGGGACAGGAGAGAGGTAATCTACGTGCTACCATGCCCCCCTTCCCCCGAGAAATCCCCAATTCCGTTCTTGCATGCGCCGCTCTGACACAGACATAGAGCTGCCTCATCTGTTTTCCTTTCCTGGAGTGGGTCTTTGGTTCTTGATTACGACATGCCATGTTCTCAGTTCTCTCCTCGCTCCACGGCTTTGTTTGGTCTGATTCTTGTCCCCGTACGATTCCCCCCGTTTGTTTTCTCGTTCCGCCTCGGAAATTTGGGTCCTTTTTTATCTGATTCTTGGTTGGTGTTGCGTAATTTTGGTTCTTTGCCATAGGTTCATCTGGGTTGTGCCCGGTTAGGCAGCGCAAGATGTGTGCTTTCGAGGAGGTCAGAGCTCCCTGTTGTTTGCATTGCAGTGGTGTTTTAGGCTGTGGAGTGGATGGAAACTTGGCTTCCCTTTTGCAGGATTTGGTGGTTTGAAGCTCAATTTTGTCTGAATTATGATGGTTTCTAGTGACTCTGATGGTCTTAATCATGCTCCCCTCCTCCCCCATACAA
>KE373345.1:816656-854247 GCA_000418225.1 Zizania latifolia | reverse complement strand
CTTGCACGCCGCGTGCCGTCCCGCGAGCGAGCTCGGCCTCGCGACGCGCAGAGGCTGGGGCGCCATGGGCCTGAAAGCTGGCGCGCAGGTCAGGTGTGTCTCGACTCCGTTCGCCGCAGGCAGTGGCCGTGGTTGTGGTGGCGGTTCCCGTCCACTGGTTCAGTTGGATGGCAAGGGTTTCGCGCCACTCTATCTGCTCGGAAGCTGCAGCTCATCAGCTGGCGACCTCGCGATGGCGCCACGAGCAGCACGCTTGCCTCCGAGCCAGCCGTTTGGTTCATTATCTGCGAACCGTCCGATCAGAACCAATGGTCCAGATTAGTTCTAACCGTCCATGAATTTGCTCCGTAGTATAATATTGTAATCACCGTACAGCCCGACAGAAAAAAATGAAATTTTGCGCGCTAGATCGAATATATGAATTTTTACATTCAAATAAACAGTAAATTGATCTAACAGTAAGTAAATAATATATTATATTTATTCAAAGTTTGATATTATAAACAAACTAACTATATGTTCCAAATGAAATTATTTCTACCACTTCAAATTTGTCCCAAAAAATCTTATTTTTATTTTTACATTTTTACTGTTTACAAATTAATATTTTTTATTTTTAAAATATTTTTACCTATTATTTCATAATAAGTGACATTTTGATCTTTTAAAATCGTAATTGTATTATTAAATTTATTTAAAAGCGAAATTTTAATGATAAAGAGATTATTTTTTTATTCCGGGAGCACTGTAGAGAATTGTGAAATGGCAACGGTTTTTGCGGGTGAAAGGTGGAGAGGCAAAGCTGCCGATGGGGACGGGGGAAGCGTGCGTAACGTAACTGAACACCACCCGCGCGTCGTTTTCCATCCATCTCCTCCCCCACGTCACTGACAGTGGCCCCAGAGGGCCCACCACCCCACCCGCACCACCGCCCTTTTTGACTCCACCAACCCAACACCGTGAACCGTCCCCAACTACGCTCCAGACCCGCTCTCGGCCGCGCCCCGTGGGCCCGGTCCACATAGACGCGTGCGCAATACGCGCCCCCGACGCAACGCATCCCCGTGGACACGTTGCACAGATAGACCGGCTCCCACTGGGTGGAGGACCCCCCCCACAGTCCCACGTCACTGCCCCCTCTTTGCACCGTCCGATCTTCCTTTCCCTAATCCACACCGTCCATCGGCATGCCTACCGTCCCCACCGATCACGGGCAAAGCGTGCCAGAAGATCTCTAGACACGGACCACATGGTCAGACGAGCGCAGCCACAAAGCTGGGCCCCGCCTCGCAGCCAATGGACGTAATATGGACCCGGTGCACGTGATCCACCTAGCAGTGGCCTGTGGCCTGTGGCCTGTGCCAACCGGTGCCGGGGGCCCACCCAACCCAACAGCTACCCACAGGCCACATCTCCTGCAACAATACCGACTGACTTGTGGGCCTTGGAGCACCGAGGCCCCACCCGCCGCGAGCCGTCGGCCTACGCCCCAGCCGCGTCCCCCTTTCTTTAATTTGGATCCCGGCAGGGAGACGTGTCAAAGTTGGGGAGCCAGCTGGTGTGGCTATTAAATTGTGTGGGGCCAGCAGCGTGAGGGGCAATACCGACAATACGCCTCGGCTACAACGACCAACGAGAAGCATCCAAGGGAAGGGAGCATCCATCCAAATCCGGCCGAATCTCCTCGGCTCGCCGACAGCGCGCTCCCCGCGCACCCACCCACCCCGAGGAGTTCACGCCACCACCGGTCACGTTACCACCCGCCCCCGACCCACCTGCGCCTCATCGCCGCGAATCCACGAGTCGTCACCGCGACACCAGCCAGCGGCCGAGATCGCTGCTCCGCTGCTCACCCCGGTTAAAAAATTCGCGGCGCCTGACTTCACCGCGAACCCGAGGGCACGCGGCAGCGGCAGCCTGCAGGTGGGCCCCGGTGGACGAGCGCGCGGAGAAGCAGGACCAGCCGTGAGCCGCGGACACAGGACACCATGGGCTGCTCCGTGCGAAAATTGCTAAACAATGCCTTACCTCTGCTCGCTCGCCGCTCGCACCGGAAGCCCGGTTGCTGCGTGCATCGCTGAAACCACAGGCGTTTCACCTATCTCAAAGCACGCAGCGCCCGCGATGTTACGCGTTGCCTTCCACTGCCCAGTAAGAATCCAAGCAACACGGTTGTTTAGCCAGGGCAAAGTATGAAATTTCAAATGGGGAGCAACGGCTACTAGGGAGCATTTGAAAGGGGCGTTTCCCGGGCTTTTCCTTTGGAGGGAAACTACAGTTTGAGCATTCCAATCCACTGACTACTACTCCCAATGTAACAGAAATTTGAAAGGGAGGGAAACCTGGGGCTTGTAACTACAATTTGAAAATCTGGAGGGAAAAATCAAAGAGCTGGTGCAGGCTAGAGAGGCAATGAACTGAACTTGACTGGACTAGCTAATTGCTAAGTTGCTACACAGGTATTCTCCATTTTCCCTCCTAAAATCTGCTGTTTGAAGAGGAGGATGGATGAAGCTCACAATTCAAAGTCTTTACAGGAAAAACCGCTAAGAAAAACAGGGGGGGAACCCACCATTTCTGTTTGCTGATGCTCATGCTGCTGCTTGCTTCTTTCTACCTGAGAACGGGGGAGGGAGGGGATCATCCATGTACATCGCTCCTTGGTCAGTGGTGCTTGAAGGGTCTCATGTCCTCCACACCGTCGTCGTCCTCATCATCCCCACTGCCTGACGGGTCGTCACCTCTCTTTCGCTTGGCACCCTGAGAGGACGACGGCAGATCCGTGCCACCACCATCATCATCATCAACCTCATCTCTATCTTCATCAGCATCATCAGCCTCGGCTGCGTCAAAGTCGCTTCCAATGGCGACGGCCTGAGGCTGAGCAATTGGTTGTATAAGATATTCTGTGTCTTCGTCCTGAGGAAATGTAAAAATTTGGATCAAACTATCTTCGAAACTGTATGTATTAGTATTCTACTTTTTCAGTAACCGCAGGAAAATTTAAGTAATCAAACAGGATATAAAAACTTTGAAGGAAAATTGTTAGTCACTATATAAGTTACTACATGACAAAGGACCATGGCAAATTCAAGATTTTAGGAAACATGTCGCAATAAATTAAACATGACAAACATAGGAAAAGTAACAAAATTATTGCTCAGATGCAATAAACTCTCCTATGCCATATCAGCGTAAAAGGGCTTGTGCTTTCAAAACCATATGAGCAGAATAAACGGAAGAAAACAATAGTGCATAAGAATTGGACAACATGCAGAGATCTCTTTAATGATAATGGTGCATGTGACTAAAGCTTGAGCGGTAATTTCCCTAATTTAAACTACCAGTTTAAACTCTGAATGAAGAAACCATTTTTTGCGTTGTACATCTTAAGTATTTCCAGAAGGGCTTCTAATTACACATATCTATACAGTGACTATGACAAAGTAGTGGACAATAACAAGCATGACAGGAGTCAATACAAGTTCATTCAAACAACCAGGAAATAGAGAGCTTCTACTACTCAAAAAAGGTATAGGCAAAAAATAAAGGAAATTGTCATGGATGAAAGGATAAAGAACCACAGATCTGCAGACACTTACATAATCAGGAATATATAGTGAAACATTGCAAAATAAAGCCCAGAAATAAAGAATGGGTGCAAGCAAAACATATGGTGCTGCTTAACAAGAATTATAGGCAAAAGAAAGAAGTGGAAACCTTATCGATTTGTATGTAAGCAGGCTATATAGATGTGGATATCAAATAAGGTCCTAAAAGCATATCAAATTCCAGATATAACTGATGCATCATTTTCTTTGTAGTTGCTTAAATATAATGCTTTGGAAGCACAAGCTAGACAGGCAAAGTATTTATCTTCCTATATATAGGCGCATAAACCAGAAGCACTAATTCCTCATATTCCCAATCATTTTACGGTATAAATAACATGGATTCTTCAAACAGATCGTGCACATAGCTGCAGCGGCAGCGGCAGCAATCAGAAGGACCAATACACAACTCACATGATTATCAATTTATCATGCAGACATGTTCACTAATTTCATGAGACCCACAAATCTTTAAGTGCTCCTATGCAAAGATCAGATCAACAGAAGCTAAAACGATTATCCATGCTATACCAGAGTGTGAAACATCACAGAAAACAGGTGATTACGGAAAGGAAACCTAACATTTTAAGTTATCTACCCTGGCATGCCCAGAAAACAACATATTGGACACATAATACGGACACTGAAAAAAAAGCCACATAATAAATGCATGAACTAGTAAATCCCCTGAACGAATCGCAGCCTGTAACAGAAAATTGGTCAATGGTAGTTTTACTAAAGAAAAGAATGAGAACAATCGCTACCTTTACAAATTAGACATATCCACAGAATGCAATGAATAGCAAAGATCTTGTAACGCTTCCGAGAAATTAATGAGTAATGTGTTATACCTCATCATCAACATCGTCCTCATCCTCGTCGTCATTCCCATCCTCGTAAACCCTATGATCCTCCAATATGTCCCCGTCCTCCTCTCCAATCTCGCCATTCTCATCGTCGTCTTCCCCCTCTCCTTGCTCATGCCCATCAATCTCCTCTCCAACATCCCCAACCACCATAGCAACCCTCCCACTGCTCTCTGGCTCAGCTTCCTCGCCATCATCCTCAACCTCCTCTTCATCTTCCTCCTCATCACCATCCTCCTGCTCGATGCCATCTTCCTCATCATCACTACTTGCTACATCATGCACCTCAACAACAGCATCGTCTTCATCACCGTCCTCATCAATCTCTTCCCCCAAATCATCCTCCTCATAGTCGTCGTCATCATCATCGTCCTCCTCCTCCACATATTCATCCTCATCGGGGGATCCCCCAACAGCAGCAACCCGAAAACCATTCGTCAGGTGGTGGTTCTCGGTTCCCCCGTTAGGGAGGTCGACCTCGTCGGCGTCGCTCTCATCCTCGTCCATATCGATCACCCCATTAACTTCCAACGGATGCGCCCCCGAGCCACCACGCGAGTGAGAGGCCCCCCCGTTCGCCACCTCGCCGCTGCCGGGATCCTCGTCGTCGTCGTCATCGTCGTCGTCATCCTCGCCGTCACCTTCTCCTTCTCCGTCACCGTCGTCGTCGTCGTCGTCCGACTCCGGCCGCTCGTTCTCGTCGGCGTCCATCTTGTCAAGGTACCTGAGAGTCCGGATCATACCGAATACCTTGGATCTGTAATCCTTGACCCGGGTGACGGGACACTCGTAGAGGTCGAGCGAAACAAGGCGGAGGTTGGCGAGCGGCGCGAGGTCGTCGACGTATTGGATTCGATTATTGCTGAGGTCGAGGTCGCGGAGCGAGCCCAACCCGGCGGCGACGAGGTGGTCGAGTCCGGCGGAGATGCGGTTGTCGGAAAGCGTCAGGCGCGTCAGGTTCCGCAGCCGGGGGAACCCGGCGAGCGACGCGACCCCCACGCCGGCGATCGACAGATGCTCCAGGCTCTGGTACCGCTCCAGTATCTCCGCCGCCGGCAGCCGCCCGTGTAAGCACTTCACGGCGCCGTCCAGGGTCAGGCTCCTCGCCGGAGACGAGCTCCCCTCCCCGGCGGCCTGCAGCGCCGCCTCCACCGCCCTCTCCCACGCCTCATCCATCTCCTTTTTTCCCCCTCGATATTTTTTTAGAAAAAAATAAATATTTTTCCGGGTTATTTGGCTACGAGCGGATTTGAAACTGACTGATATATACGGGGAGGGTGTTTACCTCGCCATTGGAGGAAGCAGGGGGCGGCTCACCGGGTGCACAGTGGACTCGGTGCAGGAGAGGTGCTGTGCGGGGGTCGCCTACGCGACCAATCGGAGGGCTCGGATCGGGAGGCGCGGATCGATGACGTGGCGGCATCCGAGGGGCGTGTGTTTCTTTTGAGAGAGGAGAGGAGCGAGAGGAGGAGGCGTGGTGTGGGCGGGATGATGCCAAAAGCATCTTTTCCTCGACTCCATTTTCCCTTTTCTTTTCCCGGTTTTTTTTCGTATCCTTCTCCTTTAAGAGCCAGATATTATTACTTAATATATGCAGTTGGTTTTTTCTACGCGTGAGTTCGGGTGGTGCGTGGCTGACAATGTGGGGCGATGTACGTGGGGACCCACAAGGAAGTTGGTGTGGGTAGGTTGATCTGTTCTGTAGTGGAGTTGTGACCGTCCGTTCGGGGTGATGAGGGGGGGGCCGTCGGATCTGTGAGGGGATAGGCATCGCCAGCTTTTACGAAGAGGGCGGTGCAGACTGGCAGTGGGCCCGAGGGCGGCTGGCGCGTGGCCGTGGCAACTGGCACGGGTTTGATTTGGACCCGGTTTAGTGCGACGGTTTGGGATTTCGGGGCACATGGCACGGTAAAAAAAACCCACATCGGTGGTCAAAACAGTCAGTTCATCGGTACTATTACTGTTTTTTTATTAATATTTATATTTATTTTGTATTATTTTAATTTATAAACAGAATAGGTATAATTAGATGTTAAAATATATAAATTTGTACAAACGAGCTCATGTTGGTCTTGCAGCACACTGTAAATCGTGTGTAACACAGCAATAGTTGATTGGCATATGCTGCACGGCCAAAAATTGAGAAGCTTATTGGCAAATGGCAACTTTAGTATATTGTATACTTTTTTATTTCAGGTTTGAGATGTTAAGATTGTGCCATCATGGTTTTCATGTGATTCTCTTGTGGTGTTATCATGCTATACATCATAATTAATGTCACCTCACCAAATTTGTAGCACATCTAAGTTAAGTATAAATGTACCGAGATAGAAAACATGTATATATGCATACATATGATAGATACATGTAAGGTCAAACAAATGTCGAGGCAGCAAACTTCTTAATGCTATGTACACGAGACTATCTTGCTATAACCAATACTATACATAAAAATCGTGGGCAGTTAGTTTAATTATGGTGAAAAGATATATGACACGCTGAATTTGTCGCAAGATAAGCTTAGGAAATAGACACGAAAAAAAGTCAATTAAATATAGTCCATGATTCCACGTGGCTAAAATAGAAAGTAGATGAAGGTAGGTGAGTGGGGTAGAATCATAGAAATAGAAACAGTTATCGGCGTGATGGGTATAGGATGCCCTAAAGACCATTTCAAACTAGAAAAACTTATGTCTAGTACATGATTAGCTATCGGTGGCACGAGCTATGTAGCATTAGGCATTACAACATGAGCTAGCTATGAAAGTTTTCTTCCTCAAACATACAAGGACTCTTTATGACGGAGACTAAATTATGTGTGATTGTATAGGATAGTTGAGTATGTCGTAATCCGAATATATAAGTAGAATGAGTTAGTACGGAGCACTAACCACCTAGATGGTCAATGGGCTACTCTATTGAGGTCCCTAAAGGTTGAAGCGAAAGTCCTAAGTGAAGTGCTTCGACCAATGATCTAAGCAATGAACTGCTCTTTGTGGGCCATAGGATCAGGGCATGTCTTAGCTCTCCATGTCCCTCACGAACTTGATAATTCCGTTAGCCAAAACTTGGTATGAAGTACTCGATCAGCCTATATCACCTACTAGGAATCACTTCATATTAAGTGTGGACGATCTTCCATATCTAAATATCTTATCATACATGTCTCCATTCTACCGTATAGATAATTACGTGCCTAAGATGTTGATTGCAATGAGGTACCTTAGGATAATAAGATAGACGATAAGATCAATAAACTAGTAAAGATAGGTTAGAATAAATAATAAGTGAGATGTTGTCTCCCCCAACAGCAACACAATCAATATATAAAATAACAACCACTCTATGTAACGAAAAAAGGAAGATGAAGGATAAGCTTATAATCGATTTTAATAGGCTTATTATAGTTTATGCTTGTAAGAAGTCTAGTCACCCTAGATAGTACATATTCATATTTATATTATATTAAAATGGAATATAATTGTGTCTGAGTAATACATACTAATAGGACATGAGACTATTTACATTGGAAATGGCCAAACCTAGGTGAACACATTGTGTTTAGCGCTTGTGCCATAGAAATTAAGACAATCTTAGACTCCACTAACGAATACCGGGTTATAGGGGTGTCGAGTAAATATACGTACATACGAGACATAATATTTTTCGATAAAAACTCTTTCCTGCATGCGATTAGTCATGAACTCATGATGGTATTGCACTGCATGGTAACCGGTTGACCAACAGGAAGATTAACCTGATCGCATACACCAGTCTATTACCCGGCAAATTTGAAAATGCCCACTCAACTCACGTGTCCGTGCTCACATCTGACGAGACGAACCCAATGTCACGGTTGCACGCGTTCACCTCGGCCTCCTGTCCTCCTCGCTACCTTCCCTGCGACCCGCGGCCATCTCCGCCAGTCCGCCGCCGCCCGGTGGTCGCCGTCGCCCTCCTCCGCCGGTCCGTCCTGCCCCCAACAAGCCAGATTCCAGTATTCCACGCATCCGTTGGCCGTTCCCAGAAAACACTGTAATTTATGCTGCTGCTAGTCAACCACAACCAGCGCTACCCTTGCTGGTGATGAGAAACAGTGGCTGTAAACTCAGCTTAATTCATCGATCATTCAACTTCTTTCATTAGTAGATGAATGACAGTGACCAAGGCTAGGCTTGTCTCTAGAGTGAAAAGCCTGAATGAACAGGGGGAAGATCATATTCAGATGTGAAAAACATGCATGTTTAATCTGAACATTGCCCAAACATTTGCTGCAACGCATTCACTGCTCAGCCCTTGGAGCAACTTTGAGCTACAAGTGATACAACAGTGTGCCCAAAGGAGGGGTCGTTCTGGACCTCCTCGCGACGCAAGATTATTATGGCTCATTAGTTTGAGCATGAATGTATGATGAAATTAATATTTTACTGAGCTAAAATTTTAGATCACACAATTGATTCTGACAACGATATCTTACCGGTCAGTCTAAGTACTACTATTATATAATCTAATGTTAATAACACTAGCCTATATATATGATGACATCAATGTTTTATTAAAACCATGATCATTTATTGATGGCATCTTGAGTTAAAATTCTAGATAACCAATATGATATTTAGACCATTGATTCTGACCATTTGAACGAACTGATGAGGACCTCTGCTGTTGGCAGCGGCTCGACTATTTTCACAAAAGTCCCTGAGTGGCTCGTTTTGTTTCAAAAAAGACCCTGACGCGATAAACGAGCCAAGCGAGACGCATCGCTCCCCCTCCCAGCTGCCACCCTCCGGAACCGGCTCGGAGCGGAGCCATGAAGGCCGGCGCCGACAACCACCACGGCTTCCACTCCTGCACGCCGCCGCCGGCGACCAAGATATTCATCCCCATCTCCGCCGGCGGCGCAGAGGCGGCGCTGCTCGGGAAGGGGCGGTACAAGGCGTGGGCGCTCGCCGCCATCGTCCTCCTCGCGCTCTGGTCCATGTTCGCCGCCTCCGTCACCATCCGCTGGTCCTCCGGTGACCTCGCCGCCACATTCAGGGACCTGCCAGATCCGCTTCTCGACGACCTCGACCCTCTCGTACGTCAATCTCCCTAGCCCTTCCTCACTTCCTCCCACACTTCCTACCAGATCTTGCCGCCACTCGGTGCCTGATCTGTTCCTGAACTCCAATGTGTAATTTTGTGCTCCAAATAGTCGCTCATAGAGAAAACAGGAGATGCATTGATTGGCCTCTAGACTCTAGTAGATGTTACTGGGGATGATCGAACGAATGGGTGCTTGGTTGAACAAATTCACGATTCACAATTCACAAGCAGATCCTTTGTCTGTAACAGTGAAGTAGACCAGCATTGTGCAACTACGTAATTTCTGTGTACGTAGGGACTTCATCTGGACATACATTTGCGTATTATCTTCTCTTGTTCTGAAAAAAATAGTTCCATGCTAAGAAAATACTACACTTTATGCTGGAACCATGATCTTTTTTATCCGCTAATATTTCGGTGCCGACAATATATGCTACTCAGTATTAACTGGTAATTGTCCAAGCTTCATCTAGATACTTGTCTAGTTGATATCACCTGCAGAAACTTAAGCCAAAACTTGGACGAACAAAACGAGACATTTTTTTTAGTTCTGAATAAACACATGTACTGAAGTTTGCCAAATTACTAACCGAGTAGGAGATGGAGGAAAGAGAGAAGCTAGTACGCCGGATGTGGGATATGTACACACGCACTGGTGATCGGGTACGGCTTCCACGTTTCTGGCAAGAAGCATTTGAGGCTGCATATGAGGAGCTTGCTGGTGATGATATGCAAGCAAGTGAGATGGCTGTATCTGAGATTGCTCGCATGTCAGTCCACAGGCCTGAACTTGAGCAATCATCGAATAAGTATTAGGTATGAACATATGATCCTATCACTGATCTTCTTACTGCAAGGAGATACCTTTTCCTTTTTTCCTGATATGCAATCAAAAATTTATGTTTGCTTCTCCCGGTGAGAATTCTGTTGGTCATAAGTGATAATCAGCTATGAAATGGCTATTTATTATTTGTAACTTGAAGAAACAGTAAGTTATTGCTAGTTTATGCAACTTTGTCTAACTTTTTTGAATTTTAATAGTCAAAAGTTCGAGATTTATTCAAGTGTGGATGCCACAAAATCAGGGCTGTGAGTCATCTCTCATCAAATAAGGATCCCGTTACTGTTAGGGCCTGTATTTATGGATAGGCAGGATGTAAAACTACATGTCACGTGCTAATTTCAATGTAATAAACTAGGACATCATCCAAGGTATCTTTTGGCTGTGCGCAATTCTGGCAACTGAATTTTGTGATTAAATATCATTTCCATTTTTGTACTATTTCTATCTGTAGATGTATCAACATAAATTCTGGTTAATAAACAGCATTTAGCATAACGAGTGGAGGATGTAACATGTGGTCACCATTGCAGACCTTAGCTCGAATATCTCGTACTGGTGTGGGGGTCTAGTCACACTAGAGATGTTACATTTCAGTTTCCAAACCTTACTTGCTTCAGTATATCACTCAATCAATTAGGCTAGTGGGCTAGAGTATCATTTTCATGCTGCCTTACTTGCGTTCATCAACCAATGATCCAATCACTTGCTGAAAACCACCAATATAGTAATTTTGTTGAGTCTGTCTGTGAATGCTAGGAATATTTAGCTGAATAGTGTCGGTGATTTGTAGCTGGACCATCGTTTTGTGTATATATGGGATTGTTTGTGTCAAGGCAAAGATCCGTAAACCCTCATATGCACACGGGGATACAATGATTTTTATATAGGTTTAGGCCCACGATCGAGTAATAGCCTTACGCCCTGTTTGTATGTATATATTTGGACATACAAATTATAAATGTGGATTGGAAGCTCTAGTCTAGACCTAACCAACTATATCTCATGATCCTTGAGTAGGGTCTTATAGCAAGCTTTGTTTTGGTCATCAACTTGGCTTCTCGAGAGCTTGGATTGAGTTGGCTTGTTGTGGTCTGGCCCTCCCAGCATTGAGGCCTTCACATTTATAATCCTAGGTCCTATCGTATCCTTGTATGTAGGACTTGTAGAGATAAATTATCGGGTACAGTATGTGTAGGATTTTTGGATATAGATATGTTTTCATATTTGATGGGTGTCCCATATTTAGTACATTGACATATATCATATTGTATGCTAATTTCTTTCTTCCTAATATATACTTTTTGTCTTTTTCAGAAGCAAACCGTCAAACATTTGGTGAAGTGGAGATGGCATGTTGAACCTGAAACAACTAGGTTTATGTAAATTTTAATGTTCCACTCGAAAACCACCTGCTAAGTATGATCACAGTTCACCTTTTCAAGCACTGCTATCTTAATTCACCTGGTTTGTCAGCCAATACAAAAACTGAGCTTTTCTGCAGTATGCAAACTTGCAAAGTTTAAGCATATGCTTGATACAGCAAAACTCCATATCCCTTGTCAGTGTTTTTGGATTTTGAGTAACCCAAATGAGAATATCCCAAAATCTGTAATCTCCTGAACATATATAGTGGATGACCATTCACAAGAAATTTGGAACTCATGAATCACTTCTATCCTTGTTTAATTGCTCAGAAACAAGAACAATTAGTTGGCACTCATATGTGCCCTATCATTTTGCTCATGTGGTGACTGTTGTTCTAGAAGCTTCTGGACACCTCCACAGAACAGGATGTCAATGCCCAAATCTCTGACCAGTCCATGGGCTGAAACTGTAGGGCCATTTCATTCTTGGAAGCCTGAGCATAAAAGCTTTCCAGGGCCAGTTGCACAAGGGAGTCACAGCTGCAAGTTAGAAGCCAATTCGGACCAATTCAGTCCATTTTTTGGGCACGACCAGGACATGAACTTGTGTCAAGTTCCAGACTTTTAACTAAAACCACTTTTCCAAAGTTGTCTAACTTTACAGGTTAACTTTGATTTCAATTTGAGCATCCAAGAGCATTCTGAAGAGCCCCTTTATTTCACCGTGCTTGTTTATACATAAACGAAATCTCATGAAAACTGTCGCGAATAGGCATGAATTTGCAAAAATCTGGAGCAACTGATCAAGCACAGATCCCCACAGCAGTACAGCACCCTGTTTGATTTGCTTCAATGTTTGCACGGTAAACGCAGGCTTGCTTGAACTACAGATTTCGCCAAACGCAGAAGATTTTTATCTAATCGTCAAAATGGCACCAGTGTCTAGTGCGTTGACCATTTTGACAGATTTCAGCAGTGTTAGGCTCGCACGTACATAATGCTTCTTCGCCTAATCCATTACCCATTGACTCTTGATCTCGTACCAATCTGCCCATCTGAAGCATCAGCGTTTTGTTTTAGAACACATTTGCCAGTCTAATTTTCTCCATTATGTCAAGAAAGTAGTTAATCACAAGAGCCAGGTCAAAAGGGAGAAGGGGAACGGAGAGGTTCTCTGCATTGCAGAGTGACTTTATCATTGATACGTGGGTCCGATAATACCCATATATTAGTGATAAAATCACAGTGAAAGTGGCTACAGAGGATGATACCTTCTTTTCGTGCTAACTAATTATTATCTCCATTCTCAAATAAATTATGTTTTAGATATCAATACAGTCTCCCATACATATACCTTTATACTACATTTTCTATTTAATTATTTATAAAAACATAACATACGAAAGTATTTTTTTGATAAATATACTGATACCATTTTTATATATTGAATACTGATATTTTTAATTTATTAATAATTTTAAATTTCGAGGTTTAATTGCACTCATTATATGACGTAATTAAGGTAGCACTAACTGCCCCCATTTAACCTACCTTGTCCAAATTCCCCCACAAAAATTCCCCAAACAAATCTTCGTGTCTCTCTCGTGCACAAATCATGACCAACCTTTCCCATTCTCCTCCTTTGATCAATTAAACAAAACACCAACCATTATGTCATGCCAGAGTAATTAATCACAAAAAATTGAGTGTCTCATAACTATCACCCTTATGAATTCCATGCCCATAAAACAAGTTCATGAAATCTCATCATTCATGATAGATCTACCAACAATCCACTTTACATGAATGAAATCGTTACGAAACAGTTACTGACAAACAGATCCTACCGTCACGCGACTAACCGAAAGCATGTATTTAGGTTACAACTGCCATGGATTTCGTAGACGAAATAGTCACTTGGAAATGGTTTCGAAACCGTACCGTGTGCACAATTCCATAGCACCACTTTGGTGCCCTAAAATCTTGTGACTCATGGACACACACCAAGCAGGTTCCACGGTTTTGTGCAGCGGCGCTCCACATATTTAATGGCATCACCACTTCCTCACTTCTCCAACGTCTTCTTGCGTTCCATTTCCATCCCTTCTCCCACCACGTCGTCGTCGTCGTCGTCGTGAGCTCATCTCGTGTGTAACGTTGTGAAATCCACAGTAAGCTAAGCTGATCGATCGCTGGTGGTACAAGAAGGACGACGTACGAAGTGAGCTAGCGAGCGAGCGAGCTCTCGACGTGGCTGGGCCGTGGCCGTACGTGGCCATGGCCACGACGGGCAGGCAGTGCTACCGCCTCTTCGCCGTGCTCGTCCTCGCGGCCGTCTTCTTGGCGGTGGCAGGAGACGGCGCCGGAGTAGGCGTCGACGGGTTCATCACGTGGGACGACCTCAGCATACCGGCGGGGGCCTCCCAGCGGAGCACGTGGGACGACACGGCCGGTGGCGGCAAGAGAAGCGCCGGCGGCGTCGCGCAGACGACGACGATCGTGGTGTCGCCGGACGGGACGGGGCACTCCCGGACGGTGCAGGGCGCCGTCGACATGGTCCCCGACGGCAACAAGCGGAGGGTCAAGATCCTCATCCGGCCAGGCTTGTACAGGTAGGTGATCGATCGAACGATCGCCTTCTCTACTGCATCCCTTGTAACTGCCTCGAGGAGTTAATGGCCATCGAGCTATTGAGATGCCTTCTTCTTCCTTCTCCTCCTAACCAGCTGCCTACTAGTAGTAACCCAGCTTTGATTTAATGGCACTCAGCTTGGTGGTGGTGCAGGGAGAAGGTGACGGTGCCGATCACGAAGCCGCTGGTGTCGCTGATCGGCATGGGGACCGGCCGCACGGTGATCACATGGCACGCGCGGGCGTCGGACGTCGACGCGTCGGGCCACCAGGTCGGCACCTTCTACTCTGCCTCCGTCGCCGTCGAGGCCGACTACTTCTGCGCCAGCCACATCACCTTCGAGGTACACACTACTATACACACACGACGACGTCGCCCCGCCGGCGAGACACCGTACACGCCATGCATTCCAGCTGCCGCTAGCTCCTGTAGCTAACACACACGCTGTGGGATGCATGCAGAACTCTGCGCCGGCGGCTCCGCCGGGGGCGGTGGGGCAGCAGGCGGTGGCTCTGCGGCTGTCCGGCGACAAGACGATGCTATACAGGTGCCGGATACTGGGGACGCAGGATACGCTGTTCGACAACATCGGCAGGCACTACCTCTTCAACTGCGACATCCAGGGCTCCATCGACTTCATTTTTGGCAATGCAAGGTCCTTGTACCAGGTAAACCTCTTACCACTAATCTAACTGTGTGTTCATGCCATGTATGCCCAAATTAACCACAAGATTTGACTTTGTGATAATTCTAGCTAAGTATCTCCCTGTCAGTGACCATGACATTGCATGGCATCTCACTGGAGATTTCTCTCTCTGTCTTGGCAGGGCTGCACGCTGCACGCTGTGGCGACCAGCTACGGCGCGATCGCGGCGTCGCAGCGGAGCTCACCGTCGGAGGAGTCGGGGTTCTCCTTCGTCGGCTGCAGGCTCACCGGCTCCGGCATGCTGTACCTGGGCAGAGCATGGGGCAAGTACTCCAGAGTGGTCTACTCCTACTGTGATCTCAGCGGCATCGTCGTGCCCCAGGGGTGGAGCGACTGGGGTGATCAATCAAGAACAAAGTGAGCAACTTTCTGCCATTTCATCACTTAATCTGTTGTTGATTACAATCACAATTGCAGCTGCATGGTACCGAAGAGATTAGATCTGAATTCAGAAAATGACAGTTAGTGTGTCTGAATTTTTGACAGGTCGGTGCTGTTTGGGGAGTACAGCTGCAAAGGGGCAGGGGCGAGAACGAAGGAGAGGGTGCCGTGGTCGCGGAAGCTCACCTACGAGGAGGCGCAGCCGTTCATCGGCCGGAGCTTCATCAACGGCGAGCAGTGGCTCAGGCTGTAGAAGAACCTGCCGATTCTTCAGAGGTTCAGGGTTCAGACACTGCTGCCTCCTACATTGCAGATAGACAGTGTACCTAGTAGCTGCTAGTACTTGACATGTACGATGTACCATGTAAACAAACCGACACGTCCATATGTAGCGAGATGAGATTTGTTAGGCCTGTCAATCATAGCAGACGAGAGTTTGCATGGGTGAAGCAACAGTGGAGTACATCATGCGATTTGATCATGCCAAGGACATCAGGCCTAACGTTGCAGAAGACGATGAGTTCATGGGATGGGACTGGCATCCAGTGGAGTTGGCTTTAGATCTAGGATGCCATAAACAGACGATACAGGACACCAGGAGAAAAAAATACACTCATTTTGCAACTTCTTCAGATCACCATGCGCAAGTTCAGACTGTCGAAATTTTTGCAGAAACTAAATCCAGATCTACTCTTGTAGCAGAAGTTGATCTCAAACATACGGACTTATAACAATTGAGAAGAATTCTGAACTATAGTTCAGAGAAAACATAACAGAAGCAGTGATCAAATCAGACTGCTATGCAATATGACTGGTAAGGGTAATATTTAGTTTGCAATCTCTGTATCTGGTGACAGAAACTGAGAAACAGGGTAGCTAGCAGCAAAATAAGGAAACAAGGAGATACATGTGTATGAAAAGAGATGGCCATGCTCACTGATATCAGAAACCTAGTAAAACCCCCTTCTCACTGGGTCAATTACCATATCTATAGCTATGTACATAAGTCTAACGAGGTTGATCCGTCCAAACTTCACAATTGGCCAACATCTATGCCTAGTTCCCCGTTGCAATCTTGTTTGGCATCATCATCCCTAGATCGCTTCCCTAGAACTGTTTGTTTCTCATCCTCTGCAACAGCAGATGCCATATCAGTCAAACTAACCTCAGCTGGCTTATCAGCTCCTGTTTGTTTATCTCCACCGGAGTTTGTTTGTACAGCTGCAAGCTCTTGGTCAGACATTGCAGAACTCCCAAAGTCTGGCCTAACAGATGTTAGATTATCAGGTTGCCTTGTTTGCACTCCAACTGAAGGTACTCTCAACAAAACATCTGGCTTCATTTCAATATCTACCCAGTGGTTCTTGACCCAATCTTTTGAAATTCTTAAATTCTTTAGCTCGCATACACTAAAAAAGTTTTCACCTGTAACAACAATAGAAATGTCACCACATTGTAGAACAAATACAGAGGGAATAAACACAGGGGTCGTTGGTATATGATATGGTGTATATGTAGTTTCTAAGCAATTCTGCTACATGGGATAGATGATTTATCAAGATATGACTTCTAGGAGTTCACCATTTTCAAAAGCACAATTTCAAAGGTCAAAAGTAGACATATCCTGCATATTTGGGATTTTATCCAGGGCAGAAAATATCACCTGGTACATGGATCATCTAGATTTCCCCTATCAACTTATGTAAGAGAACAATTTTATCAAAACAACAACTGTTTTTATATGGAAGACACCATCCGAATAAATTAATTTCAGAAAGGAAATTTACCTGGAAAATATATTTTTAGGCTATCAGCTGAAATGTTGTCTGCACTAACTAGAATTCCTTCCCACCAGCCACTAAATTGCCAGATATCAACGGAAGTTCCAGGAAAAAGATTAGTGCCATCAACCAAACCATCTTGTTGAAGGTGTGGCCTAACTCGGAGTCGTTCTGGGCATCTCAGTCCCAGTTTATCAGGAAGAGCCAATGTAGATGCAGGTACCCACTCCTACAAAGAGGTATACAGAAAGTTTGATTAACACAACAAGAAATAATCTTATCCTCTTATCAGAGCATACATTTTGTACAGACTTAAAAATAAATCATGACGTTAGGCAAAAGAAAAGGAGCAACAAAATGCCTGACATTATGGGGATACCAGCTTAAATTTCAAACTAAGATCACTAGTCATACCTTCAATCTCCCACTATCATCAGCATTCTGGAGATCATCGTACTGAACCTTCAGTTTGTTATGATTAGTGCATAACTTCAGAACTGTGCACCTGAACCAGCAGCCTACAATCCCACTGTCCTGAGACAAGACTTCTATTTTATCACCAACTCTGTAGGTTGGCATAAGCTGATTCTGGGGCCCTACGAACTTGACCGAGAGATGTTTTCTGGGACATTGCTTATGACCTGGTTTCTGATAAGATGCTATGGAGTCTGATTGTGGACCTCGGCAGATTTTAGTACCCAAACATTTTGAATAAAGCCTCTCAAACTGCTTTTGAAACTTTGTCTTCCCAGGTGTGCAATGTTCGATTGCTTTTACGATATCTGAACCATCCTTTTCTTGTTCAGGTGGGATTTTTAAGGATAAAACAACAGCTTGACTAAAATATCCACGCAATGTTCTCAGGTCAAAACGTTTAAACTTATTTTTACTGTATTGGCGAAAGCAGAAACGGATGCCCACCATAGAAGAATTTGGCAATGTATTGGCACATTTTTCATAATGCTCAGGAGTTAAAACAGTTGCAATATCATCGACACACTCCACACTGATTACTTGAGAATAAGGAGTGATGAAAACTTCGCAAGGATGAGGAGGGGGAGGAGGTATAGCGCAAGCAAATTCCTGGTTTTGATGAAACCATCGCACTTTAACCTTCTTCTGCCCCTTCTTGTCTTCATACATATCTTCTAAGTATGCAAGATAGCGACTTTCCTCCTCAGACATGACAAGCACAAAAGAGTGGGTCTGCAAAGGAGATGCCATATGAAGTTCCAGACACAATGGGTAATTGGGTATACACACATGGTTATGACAAAAAAACTTACAGATATTGTGGTTCCATTACGACAAAAAGATTTATAGTGGTAAAGCTGCTTGCCACAAGTCCAGAACGAACCAGACCACATAATGTCTGAGCTAGAGGCTTTCCCCTAACAACATAATAGAAAAAAAATCATCAATGCACTAAAACAGACGAGAAGAAACCATATGTAAAGTTACAAGTGATTGCATACCAGATTGTGACACACAAAGCTACCAAGTTCACTGTATCCATCTCCATCCAATCCAATGTCATTACCCACATGTGGTCCGAATTTCGAAAGCTCTGAAATAAACAAGCAAATACTAATCACTAATAAAAGGATGCTTCCAAATAAAACAAATAATACATATGTTGATCATACAAGTTATATGATGAAAAAGACTAACAAGCTAAAAGATTGACTACAAAAGATAATCGCCACTAACAAGCTACCGTAAAAAGGTTGAACATTGAATTCTCTGTTTGAAAGGGCTTCGTTTTGAAGTTGAAGCAAGCATAAGCACTCCCAAGTCACAAATGTTCTGAACACTACTCCCAAGTCCCAAATATGCTCTGATTACATTAACATATGTTACCAGCTAGCACATATTGTATGTTACCATGTCTTTATCTGAGGGGTGGGAAAGAACCAAAGGCAAACATAGTGGTCTTTCAGTTTGAACTTTAGTTGGAAAGACCCTTGAAGGCTTAAACTTCTCTGGTGTATCAGCCGCAGAAAATGATTATGCACTAAGGACAAACAAAATAGGTTGCACATGATCTCCTAGAATCAAAACATTACTACTGATATAAACAAAGTCACTGCACAGCATATAAACAACTGATGTCTTATGGTATAGCCAGTGTCTGTCGAACTCATGTGTGAGTGTTAGAAACAAAAGGAGGTGAGAATTACTTGGGGCGAGGGACTTTGCTGGAAGGTAGGAAGAGAGCCAATCCACCACCTCGCGGCGTGACCGCCACTTGCGGGCAAGCGTTCCTGCCCCGCCGTCAACACCACCACATCCCTGCGCCTCGCGGAAGTCCTCCGAGACGACATAGAGCATGTGGCGCAGGCTCCGCTCCGTGCCAACGACGGCGAGGTGTGACTCCCCGGCCACGTCCTCCAGGTAGTAATGCACGACGCGGCTGCCCCTCTCCTGCGAGACGAACTCCTCCCTCCACCTCACGAACTCCGGGCCGTCCTCCCTCGCCATCGTTGCAGCACCACCAAGAAGGACGCCCAGCCCGGAGCACTAAGCAAAAGAAGGGGCCTCTTGTGGCAAGCTCATGTGATTCGCTTCTAGGAGGTTCTCCAGAAAAGAAGGCGCCTTTAGGGCTCTCGGTGAAAGAGGGGAGCCGGGCCTCTCCCTGAGAACACGAGAATATGACGGGAAACTTCGAGATTAACCAAGAAAAGGAGGGGGTGGAGAAGGGCCGCCGGGATGTCTCGCAATCCCCGGACAGGAGGAGGATTTCTAGGGCTTCAGAGGGATTTGGGGGCGGTTCTCGCGGGCCAAATCGGCTTGAACCGGAAGGGATTCAGGCTGAGCAAGAAGCCCTCCATGGGGCCACCGAAGGTGGCAGCAAGCGAGTTCTTCGGCCGATTTGCACCAAAGCAAAACCAGAATTTTCCCCCTCAAAAATCCCTCAAAAAACGCGGCGGCGGCGGCGGCCTTCTTGAAAATAACAGGAAGGACGGACGGGCGACCGGGCGAACGGAAGGACCAGAGACGAGACTCTCCTCTCCAGACTCCCGCGCGCACGCCTCGCCCCTCCGAGGGGATGCCGCGAGCGGCGGTGGCGGAGGAGGAGAGGACGGACTGGTGGGGAGCCGAGGAGGCGGAGGGTGGTGAGGCCTTGGGTAGAGAGAGAGAGAGAGCGGGGTCAAGGGTTGAAGCCTTGGCGAGGGAATCTACCGCGAGATGGTTGCTGTGGTTTCCACTTTTCCCACGTCAAACATCCTACGCCCTCGGTTTAGTAAAACGGATGGAGCACAGTTAAAACCAGCGTCATTTGATAACTCAGCTAAATAATTTTAATCTATATATAGTTTCAGATATAAGATTTTTTAAATTATGTTCAAACAAACTTCAAAAATCTTAGATATGTTATGCCAAACGAGACTTTAGACCTGTTTAGTAGGGTTATTCACTCCAAAACCCCATAGCATATCATGATAAGATGGTACTTATTGTAGCACTGAGAACTGTTACATCTAACATGTTAATATAGAGATTTTTCGTTAAAATTCCTAGTATTCGAAAACATATCTCTGGATAAGTAAAAAACATATGTGATATGATTATGAATGTAAAAAATGAAAACCAACAAATATATATACATGTAGTGTATGATATACGGTAGAGCGTGAAGTATCAATTTGGATAAATGTTGGCATTCAAATATTCAATTGTACTTCTTGTTTTATTTTTAGATTCAAATGAAATGTAATATTTCAGTTACGAAAATGATAACATGTTTAAACGAGCGTACGTGCTTAAACGCATGAAGGCTCAGCCATTACGCATGAGTCTGCTGAGCATGATATGGATGATTACATTAGCACATGATAGAATTTAGGTTGAGCACAAGATGTGAAACAAAATAGAACCAAATCCTATTGTTGTATGGTTTACAGTTATATAAAACTGTAAAATATACATAGTTATACATGAAGCTAGAATTGCTAAAATTTTAATATGTTTATAAATAGTTCTATAATTACTAATTGAATAATTTAGATCAGATACAGTAGCATACTTTACTGAAAGTAACATCAATTATGAAACAATACCTTGGTAGTTTGTAGTGTGAGAACAGCAAAGTAAACAATGCACCACATCAGTATTAATTAATTCTTAATAGAAGCATTATACTTTTACCAGAGTAGTTAGACTACACATAGCTTTATATAACATAGCACACCAAATCGACCAACTATCTTTAGTGATACTTATATCGACCAAACAAAATGTTCATTAATAAAGTTACCGTAGTTTTTAACAATCTTATTAAAAAAGATTTCTATAACTCGCTTTAATAAGGATTAAATTGAATTATTTTTGATAGTAACCGTTAAATCCACTCAGTAATCATCCGGGTTGTGAAGCGGTAACCGGTCCAATTATCCAACCGGTTTTACACACCCTTCACCACGACATGCGGCTGCAGATCACGGCAAGGGATTCAGCCCCACATTGCTCCCCTAAGCCCTAGTCCCCTCCTCCGCATCGCCGGCCGGCCAAGTAGCAGCGGCGTAAGATGAACCACCTCTCGGTACACCACCGCATCCTCCATGGCGCTCGCGCTTTCCGCCGTGGGCGCCGGCCCGGCGGCGACGCTGGGGCCGGAGGGCCCGCTAGTGGAGGAGTTCTGGGGCAACATGCGGCGGTACGCGCTGTACGTGGTGACGGTGCGGTGAGCACGGGGGTGGCGTACACGGTGCTGCAGCCCATCGTCGAGCGGCTCAAGAACCCCGTCACGGCGCTGCTCATCCTGGCCGTCGTCGCCGGCAGCGGCTTCCTCGTCTCGCAGGTGTTCAACGCCATGGTCGGCGACTCCGACTTCATCTACACCTACGACCCGTAGCACAATGAGCCTCAACCACTCGCGCGAATCGTAAGTGTAGCCAGAGACCTGCACTTTTTCCGCTAACAGGACAGGTGATAGGATGATCCAATCAACTTTGCTTGGCCAATGGCCACGGTGCCCGCGTTTTTTACATTCATCAGCCGCGTCTGATTTGATGTTAATTTCGAGCAAATCGGCGGCTGGTTTTTGCATACTCGGTTAGCTGGACACCGCAACAGATTATTTAATTTTTAATTCTAACTTAATTATAATCAAGTGCTAAGATCAATTCCACTACTTACCTTTTTATTCGTCTACTTTCTTATCTCAGCCAATCACAACTATTGTTCATTTAACTTTAAATCTATTCTTAATTTCTATAAAAAAAACTATATAAATACTGAAATTATGGGATGAAGTAGTCGTAACTAAATTTTGCCAATGCAAACATACTAATCTTACCATTTAACTTCAGCAGCGCACCATCAGTTCTATAAGCTTTTTGGTCCTTTTTGCGATCGAGTGATGTATATGAGTTATGAGTTTATGACACTTGAGATTAATTTTTTCAAAGAACATAATAACTCCCAAGATCAAGTTAAGCTTTAATGGATCACTAATTAGAGGATCATTCATGCATTATTCAGGATTTAAACGCAAAGATGACGGCGTTAATGATTTGCGCGGAATGGGACAAGCAGCTCTAGATTTAGCTTCGGAAGTCATGGTAAGTTCTAACAATGTTGTTTTGTGTACATTTTTCATTTTTTACATATGGTTGGAGTTTTTAGGATCAACGCATTATTTATATCATATAACATTCTAGGATGTGCCGCCTTAGAGCGTGGTACAACAGAAACTTCTCAGTGCACATCAGATCAGGTAAGCCTCACATTTTCTTTCTATGGCACCTTTAAATTGCAATGGACATACTGATATTCTATGAAATGTACTATTGTCCCTTATTAATAGGAAACTATTTTCTCCTCCTTTCTTTCTTGATGCTATTGGAGGCTTATGAGCAATAATACATATCTTGGTGCAGGGTACTGTAGATAAGGTCCAAGATGGTCCTTTGAAAAACAAAATCACCCATGATTGATGTTCGGTCTCATGAGTTCGATAAGATGATGAAAAATTTTAAAGACGAAATTGCATGCGAATTGGCAACAAAATATTATGCATACAAGGTACAGTTTTTTTTTCTCCACATATTTGTTATGCAACCCTTCTGCATTTTGCTCCTCATATTTGTTATCCTACCCTTTTGCACATTCTTGCAAACAATAATGTCTCCTTGGAGTAAATTTCAGAAAATCGCAGGTTTCCCGATGGAACTTGCAGAAAAATCATGTCATACGGTTTGTAGGACAGTTCCAGGCTTTATGGCCCTAAAGGCTTCGGAAAGCCCGCTCACACGTAAATCCTAAATAAATGACACGTACTAACTCTGATTTTTATACATGTTTTTTTTGACTTTTTTTTGCAAGAATTAAAAAATCAATTTAAATATATTTATTAACCCTTATTTATTATGTGAAAAATGAGAAGGATAACATTTATTTGATAAGAATAAATATGAAATAAAAGATAAAAATGTCTATAAGTTTTAAAATGACTGATAGTACTTAAGAGGGACAAAACAACTTATATAAGAAATCATATAGATAGAGAATCTTTGTGGAATAATAGAGTAGTTGTTTGAGATTACTAAGTATTGTTTTTTGAGACTATATTAGTACTTGAGAAGATGATAAAATTAACTACAATTTTGTTTGCCACGGTTATGATGCCACGTTTTGTTAACTTCAACCATAAAAATCTGGGAGTTTTTTTAATTCATTCCTCTTATATTCTTCAGGGTGATTACATGGAAGCCGCATGCGTGAACACTACATGGACACAATAGCGTCAATAGCCATTGTTTCTAGCAATGTAACTTTGCTATACAGATTGTTGACAGGATACTCCCGCTTGGTCTGAGACATACACGTTCTTATATTTATGAACTGATTCGATCCCCTTTTATCAGAATCACGGGTAAACTAAATGCTTCTCTGCACGAGTAAATTTTCTTTGCAGATCTTGCAGATGCACTTGATCCTCGATGTAATGTTCACTGCCATGGCTGTGTCTACTGTATGTGCTGGCAAAACTATCCGTAAGAAGCCTGGCTCTATTTAAAGACATGTTCTAGAGATTCTTATTTTAGATTATAAAAATTAAAATAAACTAGTATATAGGAGCGAAAGAACCAAATTTTAAACTCACAAAACATAGGCTTGATGTGAATGAATTTGGTTTGTTCTACCCTGCCGGTCATTCTCCTGGAGGCGAGGGCTGATGGGTAAAGATTGCATAGGAATGTCACTGCTCTTACATCTCATCCGGTCAGCGGAGCAAGGTGAAATATCACATAGCAGAGTACAAGCCCCAACAGGTGTGAGTTTATCCAAATATGTTGGGCTTACTGTACCGGGCCCTAATGCGTTTGGGCTGCAATACCCATAAGCCTAGCTAAAGTACGGAGCAAGAATCTCCCTCCAAAGACTTTGATAACGATTTCAAATTTCGACATATGAGATATGAGTATACGACTGCATCTTGTTTACAGAACATCGTCAAGAACGGAAAAAAAATCCTGTGCGGGGTTTCACTCTCTCCACCGGCGAGGACTCCTTTGGATGCTCGTCACACAGAGGTGGAGAGCATCCAACGGATTGGAGCGGAGACGGCGTGGCTAGCAGGGCCAGTGAGGCCGGGCGGTGACAGCCGTGGCGGTGCAGCGGGCTGAGGGGGCGAAGCGGCCGGCACAGCTGGCGGGCGCAGCGGGCTAGGGCGACGGCGCGGCTAGCCGGAGCGATGGCGTGGCGGGTTGGGGTGACGGCGCGGCCGGCGTGGCCGACGGTTGGGTGAGGGCAGCGAGGATGGACTTTCGCGTAGCTGGCGAGAGCGACGGCGTGGCTAATGAGCGCGACACGACCGGTGGATCTTTGATCTATCGGATGCTCTTCACCTTCACGTGGAAAGTATCCGGAGGGATCCTCGTGGTGGAGAGAGCGAGGGGGTGCACAGAATTTTTTTCATGCCCACCGAGGTAGTAGTACTCTACTTTACATGCATTGAGATTGTCAAGTACTTGTACATATATCTCAATTTATTAAGAGCTGCTTGTTTTGAGTGTACTGTCTTGTAAATTACACTACACAGTACATACAGCTACTGAGCTACCTGCTCTGCATTAAGGATGTACTACTTGTGCTGTTTAATGAATCAGGTAAAACGTCGGTGGATAATATCCCCATTGTTCATATGAAAGGGAAGTTTCGTCTTCCCAATATATCCACTAATTCATTAAGGCTTCAATTCTTTGTCTGTGGTTTCACAGGGGAAACAGTGCTCACTCCAGAGCCCCCCAAATTCCAAAACCCTCTTTGATATTCGAGTGGGTACAACCAATCGGAATTCTCTCCGTTGATCAATCAGCTAGAGCCAATCATCGATCGCCCAGAATATGCGTCCTGGTTGTAACAAATCCAATAGAACAAACTGGAGAAATATCCTTGAGCCATGAGATGTAGAGAAATAAATTATGTTAGGTGAGATTCAAAGTCTTTACCATATGATTCCTACAGATTATCGTCGCGTGAAGTACAAAGCTAATCTAATGGTGAAGGGTAGCACAGCTGACGGAGGCTCAAATTTAAAAAAGTCTTCTAATGAAAAGTTTGAAGCATACGCTGAGCTAATTTATTTCCGAGACGTAGACGATGCATCGACTAACTAAGCCAAATCTACGATAATATTGATTTGCAAGCCTCTTTCGCTCTTTGCGTAGGAGAGGAGAAATGTTCCGAGGATGGGACAAACTGACGGGCACGTCCAAATAACACAATGCGAATAGCGAGCACATTTATTCGCAGGACAAAACCGGCGTGCGCTGCTCATGAGAACGAAAGCGCAGCTGCAGCCTGCACACATCGTAGATGTAAAAGAAAAAGAAAAGAAACCAGCGGTGACATATCCCCGAGACCACGACACGATCGCGAATGAACTCGAACTCGCATGCGCACGCGTCAGCGACCGGTGTGACAGCCGCTGCCGCAGCCGGTGGCACCGACACCGACACCGACACCAACCCACGGCCACCTCCGAGCTCTCACGGTCTCAGCCGCGGCTTCGCGTAATCGCTCTCGCGTCGCCGACTTTTCACTGGCTTCTAGCCGCGCGCCGCGCCGCCGCCCCGGCAAGAGGAAGGTGCAAGTGGAGTGGCGCTGTGAGCCAGTGAGCCAGTGACCACCTCGGTGAGAGCTAGCAGCAACAGCAGCTCAGCTGCGAGCCACGTAGGAAGGTTCCGGCGTTTTTCATCTCGTCGCCGAGCGCCCGAGCCAGATGCGACGAATGCTAAGTGAGTTGTGCAACACCTTGGAAGCTTTGGAGAAAGAGAAACGGCTTTCCCCCTCCTGCCGTTCCAGATATGCATCCGCCTTTCTTTACGATCAAAAGGCACTCGCGTTAGCGAATCATAAGTTTTTTAATCATCCTCGTTTTCATGTGGTCGGTGGCCTAGATCGATCACGCTCGTCTCCGTCCTTAGCCAACAGAATAGCACGCGGCAAGGAACAAAATGCCAACGTTTTGCCAAGGCCTGGCCGTGACATTTCGAATAAAAACACGAAATTTATCAAACACAAACGAAGACACCGATGCTTAACATAATACTTGAAACTTCAGCACCGTTTATTGGGAATTTGGCGGTATTTCGCCTGAACACCGCACCGAAAACCGCATCAAAAGTCCAACCCACGGTCTGATTGATAGTCATGGAGACGCCGCCAAGGGAGGATGTCAAAATCGGTGGCTGGGTATCCCAGGCTGGGCTGCGCTGCTGCCTGCTGCTCGGCGTGGCTGCATCTGCATGCATGACACGCTTGGAACAATTGGCCCTGCTTTCCAAGGCAGAGGAACACAAGGCTACAGCACACTGCACACATCACTGCGGCGAACATTAGCTCAACTGCTTAAGTCACGCCATGGATGTTTTCTTTCTCTAATCCTCTCTTTTTTCATTCACCTTTTCAGAGCCACGCAATGTCGTATCTGCCATTTCCCGTTCTCTCTTCTTGTTTTGGTTTGAGGAGAAAGTCTCAACTCTGAAATGTCCGCACAACGCTGCAAACAAAGTTTCAGTATATAAGGCCTCTAGCTATCAAGTATCCATCGAGTAAGTATTAAAAAACGCTAGTATTTTTAGCTTCTAAATTTTATTTTATATTTTATAGTTATTAATTTTTATGATTTAAAATCTAAATTATTTAAGAGAGTTTCATATTATAAAAGTTCGGACACCTTAATTTGCAGAGGAGCATGTATTCCTCTGGCTGACATGCTTTTTATCAAAATAAGAATTTCTTATCTTTGGCTGACATGCATATATTTTTGGACGAAATTACACTGTAATTAAGGCAGTTATTGCTAGATGATCTCAGATTAACGTAAGAAAATGTCGAGATATCTGCACTAATCTGATATTTTTTTCCTTGGGAAACGTTTGTATCCAACGCGGTGGGGCCCACCTACTGACAATATATACCCACACTGCGTGCGAGAGATGAGCCTGGTTTAAAGCCACGCACCCACCCGGGTACCACCACCTCCCCCTCCGTTCTCTCCTCTCTCCGCCGCCGCCTCCTCCTCCTCCTCCGGACAACCAGAGCTCAGGCCGCAGGCAGCGGAGCGGAGGCGACGAGGCCTCGGAGCGCCGCCATTCTCATGGCAGACAAGGTAAGAGCCTTACCGGCGAGTCTGCTCTTCTCGGTGTCCTTTCATGCCGCCGTGGTCTCAAGTTCTTGGCGGCTGGGAAAACGTCCCTGTCTAGGAATTCTGCAGGTCGTCTTCTTCAGTGGTGTGATGTGCTGATCTGTGTCCCGTTTCCGCCTTTTCAGTATTGATTTTTTCTTTCCCTGCATTTTTTTAGCTCCTTTCTTCCTGCGCTCGCTTCTCTTCAGTTCTTCAGTTGGGTGTATGAGCAGAACAGAGCTGATGTGTTCAAGAACGAAAAAAAAAACATTTTTTTCTTTCCTTGTGATGAGAGAAGCATCTTTCTTGTAAAAAATCAGATTCATGTTTGGTAGAGAAGCTTTCTCAGGTCGATTGGAGATCGATGAAGTGCAGAGCAACTGAGCAAGCAAATATCTCTGACTTTAGACTCCTCTCCTTGTCGTTGTCAGCCACTTTCATGCGAAGAAGATCGGAGCAGCCGCTCTTTTCTCTGTCGGTGTCTTCGTTTTCAAACAATCTTTTGAACAAAACTACTCGTACAAAAGAGACACTCTCCCAGTGTACTTTTCGTATTTATTCCCAAACTTTGAAACGTGACGCTCAAATTTTGTTGCTTTTCTTCACATTGTTGAAGTCCCAGCTCAAGTTCACTCACTGTGTTTCTTCTTCAGAAACGGTTTCCTCTGACTGAACTCACTTTCCTCCAAAAGAGACATTTTTTACTGCCCTGAATTCCTTTACTAGGGCAGAACAAAACTAGGAAGAAATGTGGAATACTATATCTTTTTTAATCCACAGTTTGAAGAATAATTATTATGTGCTGCATTTACAATCATTTAATCCCCTCGAATCCTCGATCACATCGCAGATCTCCACCGACTCCACGGTTGTGCTCAAAGTTGACCTTGAATGCTATAGGTGCTACAGGAAGATCAGAAGAGTTCTTTGCAGGATCCAAGGTATCCATCGTATCCTATCGTGTTCGTTGCATCACTCTCATCACCGGTCACCGGTGCAGTGGCTTCGAACCCATACTGACATGTGGGCCCAGTGCACCGACAGTCGCTGGGCCCAGACGTCAGAGGGTGTAGTGACTGGGCAATGCTGATGCATGGATCATGCATGCATGGCTGGTTTGTGTTGAGCAGACAAGGCGAGCATCAAGACGATCTCCTACGACGACAAGAGCAATGCCGTGACGGTGTCGGGGCCGTTCGACGCCGAGATGGTCTGCAAGAAGCTGTGCTGCAAGGCCGGCAGGGTCATCAAGCAGATGGAGATCAAAGGTGGCAAGGAGAACAAGGAGTCCAAAGGTAAGGACGGCGACAAGGCGAAGGCAGCGAAGCCGACGGAGAAGGAGGCCGGTGCCAAGCCGGAGGAGAAGGACGGTGGCGGCAAGCCGGAGAAGAAGGACGGTGGCGGCGGCAAGCCGGAGAAGGAGGTCAAGGCAGACAAGGCCGCAGCGAAGCCTGAGAAGGAGGAGAAGGTTGCCAAGGACGCGAAGCCGGAGAAGAAGGTCAAGTTCGAGCTTGCCGAGGACGCGCCGGCTGCAGCGGGGAAGCCGGTCAAGGCCATGCCGCCCGGCATTGCCAAGGCCGACCTCGCCCCTCTCCTCGAGAAGATGATGATTGCCAAGCAAGGCGGCCCTGATCCGCCACGCGGCGAGCAGATAGCGCCGCCGATGATGATGGTGCCTCCGGTGCCCGCGGCGCAGGGCGTGGCCGTGCCGTCCATCTGGCCGGCGCCGGCCGGCGCAGTGTCATGCTACAGCTACAACCCGGCGTACGACCAGTCCACCTACTACGGCGGCTACGGCTACGGCTGCGGCGGCGGCGTGTGCCGGTGCGGCTCGTGCGGCTACTACGGCGCGGCGCCGGCGACGTACGACCACCAGGGATGGTACTACGGCAACCGGCACCCGTATTACCAGCAGCAGCAGCACCATCAGGGCTACGAGGACCCCAACGCCGGGTGCAGCGTCATGTGATCGACGCATGGCGCTGCCGTCGCCATGGACGGACAGAGCAATCAGTGCGTGTGGTCACTCACTCACACACACTCACTCATGGCCTGTGTTAAAAACCTTTTCTTTTCTTCTGTCGCCTTCTTCTTGTTTATGCCTATGCCTTTTTTGTTTATCTAGGGGTTGAGTTGTGCATGTGAACAGTTGAGTCGTTGTGATGTTCTTGGTGTCTAGTCCATGTTCCTTCACGAGTCTGTGATAAATGACAATCAGAACGATAATATACTAGTAGTAAGCAGTATATTTTCTCTTTAAAAAATTAGCATAAACACACCATGGTCAGTTGGGTCTCAGCATTGGCACATGAAACCGGATCATCTGGACGACACAAAAACTTTATAATAACCTTCAAAAGGTCCATAGATCATCAGCTGGTCAGTTCAGAAGGAGAGACTGCAGTTTGTTCAGAAAACATGGGCCCCAATTATGTTTCTTTTCCGTGTTCCTAGAGAAGAGATGCCTATAGAACATGTACATCGATGAGCCTATCCATGCAATGTGTATTGGTCGGTCAGATTTGTTTGCCGATGGATCATATGTGTCCAGTGTCCAATCAGAGAGCCAATTGATCAATCAGCAGAGGAGAATGCAGAGTTCTCAAATGCTGCCTCCAGGGCACAAGAACTCATGCCCAAATATTCACGCATTGCATTAGCGTAATCAAATCACTGGATTCTCTACTTAGACTGGAGAGGAGGAGGATCATTCATGGAAGCGTAAGCTGGACACTCCAATGGAAAGGATTGCCAGGCAAATTCTGCCATGCATCATGCATCAACGAAGGGAATATGTCCTAAATACATCTGGACCATGATGCTTTAGCATAATAAGGATTAGCCAGTAGCAATCAAAGGACATGCATGGACACTTAATTCAGGAACAACTTAAATCATTGTACACAAGACTGTTTGATTAAGCAGAAAATGCAGTGTAGGCAACTGACGCAGAATCATCCAACGCACCTGCAGACTCGCACTTCCATCCAAGTCGCCATTCTCGTTTCTGTTCAAGCAATACATCGCATAGTTTCGATGAATGGAATCATGGAAATGGTTCACATGATGGGAAGTTTCAGCACCATGCAGTGTAATGCAATCACGTCCTTGCTTCGCGTCGTCACGTGCTCCCCAGAACTCTTGTCTCCCAGGTAGAATCGATCACAATCACAAGCAACACATCGCCAGTTGAATCGATTCAACGAATGATAAATCAAAAAATTTGTGAATTATGTGCGTTCGAATCAGCTGATAAGCTCCGCCGCCATCGCCATTTCTTCTTGTTTATGCATATTCCTTTGGTGTATTTAGGGATTGAGTGGTGCATGTGAACAGTGAGTTGTGCTGTTCTTGGTGTCTAGTTGATCTTTCTTTATGAGTCTCTGACAAAGGACAAACGAGAACGAGAATATATAAAGATTAGCATGAACTCTCCATGATCACTTAGGCTTCAGCTTTGGCAATGTCACGAGATCAGCTAGACGACAGGAAAAAAAAACTATAGTAATCATCAAAAATCCAAATGCAACCACAATGTGTACAGAGATCATCAGCTCGTCAGTTGTCAGTAGGTTCTGAAGGAGAAACTGTGCAGTATGTTCAGAATTCCAAGAGATGTCCAGACTCCAGATTAGTGTCACCGTACGTGATGTCTATAAAATACTACTGCATCGATGATCCTGCCCGTGCAATGTGAATTTGTCGGTCAGATTTGTTTGTTGATGCATCAGATGTGTCCAATCAAAGAGCCAATCGATCAGCAGATAAGAATGCAAAGTTGGCAAATCATACAACCTCGTGAGCCATGCCCAATTATTCACACATTGCATTAGCGTAATCGAATCAACAGGCTGGTACAGGGTAGAAAGCAGAAGAGAAACCAAAATCTATTGCAAAACACAACAGGCTCTAATTAGAGATTTCATACTTTCAGGGTTTCAGGGTTTGATGGGTCCGGAATTTAGCATGCCAAACAGACCGTAATGAAGAGTAAAGCTGGACACTCCTACTGAGTAAATGCTGCCATTGTTTTGGGTCCCTTCTAACCAACTTAATGTTCAGAGCTAAAGAGGCTTTTGTGTTGTGAATAAATGTTGCCTTCTTTTCCAGTGCTTGATGCTGCAGGCAACACTGGCCAGATCAGAGACTGATGCCATGACAGGCAAGCAGGAATCGAATTAATAAGAAAGATTAGTATGCCCTGATAGATCTGGACCACGGTGGTGCTTGAACAGAACAAGAAAGGATCAGGCAACAGCCATCAAAGGACATTGCTTACGAATGGCTTGAAATCTTAAATGACAGCAGTAGCACAAATAGTTTAATTATGCAGAGATGCAGCGTATGTAACTGAGGCAGAATTATCCGATGCACTTGCAGAGTTGGAATCTCGTCAAAATGCTAAGGGTAGAGGAGTACGATTGATCGCCAAGTCGCCATCTCGTCGCTGTTCGAGCTGTTCATGGGCGTTGTCGCCACTTCATGTTGCTTGGTTGGTTGTGAGAGATGGAAATGGTTCACATGATGCGAATCATGGAGTGCAATCAACCATCTCCTCCTCTCATCGCCGTACGTCCGGCTGATCGCCGGGGAGCCAAAGTCCAAAGCTTTTTGCTTCACGTCGTCACGTGCCCCCCTGAACTCGTGTCTCACGGCCAGAGCGCGATGAACAGATCAAATGGATCAATCAGATGAACTAGCTGAAGCTGATGGCACAGTGAGGGAGACTGTAGTGTAGGCAGCTGCAGTGTCACAGTTGTACTAGAGAGTAGCACGAGTAGGCAGCGTTAGCGGCGGCGGTTCACGAACTCGGCCACTTCGGCGATCAGCCGCTTGCTGTCGGCGAGGCTGTCGAGGATGTAGAAGCCGTGGATGGCGTCGGGGAATTCCGCGACGAGGACCTCCTCCGCGCCGGCGAAGCGGAGCGCGTCCGCGTAGGCGCGTTGCCTGTCCTGGTGCGCGTCCCACCCGCCGATGCAGAGCATGGTCGGCGGGAACGCGCGGTAAGGCTCGGCGTCGCGCCGGATCGCGGCGGGCACGTTGGCCGCCTCGTGGTCCCGCGTGGCGCCGGGCGGCAGGAACGCGCGCCACAGCCAGGTTATCCGCTCCGGCGACCCGAACGGCGCGTCGCCGAGGCGCTGCTCCGAGGCGGTCGGCGTCTCGCCGGCGAAGAACGGCTGCAACGCGATGAGCCCGGCCACGCGGCTCGGCAGGCGAGCGGCGACGTGGTGGGCGACGTTGCCGCCCGCGCTGTCGCCCATGACGAAGACGGTGGCGGGGGGAGACGGGAGGGCTCCCCCGGCTCCGGCGAGGACCCAGCGGAGGGCCGCCGTGCCGTCGTCGTATGGCGCCGGGAAACGGCTCTCTGGCGCGAGACGATAGTCGACGGAGGCGACGACCGCCGGGATGGCCGAGGCGTAGCGGCGGCACAGCGCGTCGAACTGGGCGGACGCCGCCGAGTGGAAGACGAATCCACCGCCGTGGAAGTACAAGACCACCTGAAGCTCTCTGCCGTCAGAGGTGGCGACCGTCGGAACGAACAGGCGGACACGGAGGTGTTCGGAGACGGCATGGTCCGAGGACGACACGCCGGCGGCGTCGGGGGCAGTGGTGGGCGGCACGATTTGGTCGAAGAGCGACAGGAGGAAGCGGTTGACGGTACCGTCGCGCCGGAGGGACATCGAGTGCAAAACGGAGACGGCCCGCACGAGCAGCCGCTCTCGCCACGGCAGCGGGGGTTTCTCGGCCGGTGCAGCCGCCGCCGCCGCCATATCTCTCGCCTTCCGGGCGTGCTCCGGCGAAGCGCTCGTTGGATGAGGATAAGGTTACCGATCTAGTACGAAGTGTTTGTCACATCCAACGCCTATGCGCGTTGGAATTTGGAAATTTATGAGACTTTTGCAGATTTCAGCGACAACAACATGTGCAGCTCAAAACCATCTGCTTAATAAATTTCTAATCTTTTTTCACCTCTCTTTTGGGAATTGCTATTCAAGCAAGCCTAGGGCTGTGAATTATGGGCCAGAAGCCCAAATTACTCATGAGATGTTTGCAACTGGTTGGATGAGATATGTTGATCTTAGGCCGCATCTTGTCGAAATATCAAATATGATCAGAGTGTTGGGCTTGGCTCTTGGATTTGATTGATTTCTAGCCCAATTCTCCCAGCAGAGCTGTTCAGCTTGGTGACTCTTTTGCAGTTCCATTCTCTTTTATGTTCTGAATCTTGCCACCCTTTGCCACTCTTAAATTCTTGCTCAGATTATTTGCTATCGTTAAGAAATGATTTTGTTTTTTTGTCATTTAATCATCAGAAGCTCAGAACGCAATTCGCACAAATCAATCTGGACAATTGTTAGCAGAATTCAGCAGCAGCTCTCGTGCAGATGCACATGTACTAACTAATTTTGTATACTTATGAAGCAATCTAGTAAAACTATTACGCCCACTAATTAATCATTACACATTTTGATAAGATTAAAGAGGGACGCTGGCCACATATCCTCCTCCACTCGATGATCCGACAGTTGACCAGGAACGATTTCTTCAGCGCTAGTACCATTAGCTAGCTAAGTCTAGCTCTACTGACAAACAGATTACAGATAACCTTAATTCCCAACCAAGCTTGGTGGCTTGCAAGTGCGAAGATCTATTGCAAGTCAACCATCGTGAACCTATCTTTACATGGTAGCCGACAGAGCGCCGATTCATGCACTAGCAAGCAACCGATCGATCGATGCACGTAGATTTTTATATGGCCTAACCCATATGCTCGTCGTGTGTCTACTCCTTACTCGTCAGCTCAAGCTTTTGTGTAAATTGCTCGGCGCACGGGGGAAGAAGAAGAAGAGGAAGCAATGATGAGCTAGCTCCGATACATCGATCTGCACTGCTGCAATGTGTTCAGCAGATGAGATGGATGGAGGTGTCACTGTTGAGATCATTGGAGACGGCAACCGGTCGTGTGAGCATCGCTATTTGGTCGGTCTCAGTGCCCTCCAATTTGGGCTCCATTATTCACCATCATGATCATGTTCATGCAGGCTGCGAGCTGGAGCTTCGATCTATCGGGCGTGAAAGAGACGCACGAAGGAGATGACATGACCACAGCAGCCATGGCAGTGCATGCTTTTTACAGGAAAGATATAACAGTTCAGCTGTTCAGAGAGAGAGATTGATAGTTCGATAGTGGAAAATCTTTTGCGAGGAGGCCATTGAAGATACTCCTGTGGATTTATTTGCAGCAGAAAGTTGACTTCTTCCTGATAGTGAGATATCTAAGGTTGGAGCTATCGTTACTTGGTCAGCCACAAACTGACACTGTATATCACACCCATCAGAAAGTAAGTCAACTATGAACAGCAACACTGCAACAGCAATGACTCGTGATACAGTTGTCGGTTAGACCGGTCAGCCCGGCAAGCCGGTCGGCGGCCGGCTCAGGTACAGCATTAATCCACCGGCGCCGGCCACGCACCCACGACCTCACACCGGCGGCCTGCATCCGGCCGTCCCCGTCACTCGACGTCGCAATATCTCAATTTTGACAGTCACTTCACAGAATCCGTCAAACTGCAATTAACTCATCGTCTCATCAGTCAATCAGTCCATGGTGAGTGTCTCAGAAAATATCAGCCAGCAAAAGTAGTCTGTTTGATGGGGAAATCAACCTGTGTTCACAGTTCACCACAACAATGTGTAGCTGACCTGACCAGGATGCTCTGCCTGCCATCCATTTGGAGATGCTTCAGTAATTTTCCTCCTCTGAAACTGAAAAGACACATCATTTGAAGCAGCTGGAGGGGCAATCACTTCATAAAATTTAAAACAGCATTACAAATAAGATATGATATTCTGATATTCAGTGTACTGAGACTGATCTAGGCACTATTGAGTGACACAAAGCTACTCTACAGAGCATAGGATGAATGAACCTACAACCTATTCAGAAGCAGAATAACAACTGAATTATTGAAAACAAGGCATGAGTTGTACTCCTAGTTTTAGGGTTACTAGAGCTCAAGCCCTAGCCACTTAATATTCTGTTTGTAGCCTTCAGGACAATTGGGGCATATACAGGAGGAGATTCCTGATGCGTGCCACCTCTGTCAGTTTTGGACACGCAGCTGCTAATCTTGCTCGAATCCATTCTGTAGCAACAGAGAACAGATTCTTGCTGGATGCCAGCCTACTTAAACAACTTTTTTTCCTTTGGCTCAAAATGTGGCTAAGCATGATTGATTCTTTCTGGCACAAACCGGGGCATCTTGGCCACAGTATCTACATGATCGGAATCAGAAGTCAGAACAACATGTGCACTTTGAAGTGGCATCGAAAACTGAAACTCTGAAAGTATGTAACACATTTTTCAGAGATCTTGAGCTCAACGATTCCAAGCAGAGATGGCGACAATTAACGATTCCAAGCAGTGTCTGCTTCACATCCCAATCAGCTCATATCATCTTGCAGCTATCACGGCAAGGGCAGGCCGGTGCAGTACACATGCAGGCATCTCTCAATCCCTCTTCCCTGACTTAACTAGGATATCATGGCCATCAGCATCACCACAAATGCCATGCCACATTTTGGTTCGTCACACATGCAGCTGTGCAAAGCCACAGATTTCAGCAACCCATGCACTCGGTGTTCTTCCTATGCAGAGAACGAAAACGCTACTGGGATCTTGTCGTACGTACAACTTGATGAAGCCCTAGGTTTAACAAAGGTGTGAAATATCAGATATGTTATTTAGGTTCAGTGTAGTGGAGGGCGGTAATATACTAGGTTCAGATTAGTGGGAGACGCACCGGACAAAGAGGAGAAAAGGAATTTGGGGGTATGAGTTGCTTACCTATTGTTTTTTGACAACTAGATAAGAAGATTTCCTTAAAAAATAGATAGGAAGAAAAAAAATAGAAATGGAAGGGCACTTGGGCAATTAATCTAGCTTGTTAATTTCATTCAAACGGCCATTCCAGTTTAGCTCTTGGAATGAAATGTTACGGTACCAGCTGATACCGATATACAGTTTTGGAATCTAATAAAATAAAATATATATCAATATGACTAAATATGATATATTTGAATACGTTGATATCTCAAATATAGCGTATAGCTTGAATATAATATAATACATAGCTTAGTATAAATAATGTGTAACAGATATCTCAAAAAAAATTTAACATATAATTTTAACTGGTATAAATGATATTGACTAAAATAATTGGTATAAAACTGATATTAAAACCAGAACAAAATAATACGTATCAACCATTTCGGTCGGTACCGAAATAGAATTAATAAGCTTACGACTCCACTTATCACTAGTTACTAATAAGCTTGACCTTGTTCTTTTGCATCACTCGAGATGGCTTCTTTTTCAGAGTGGTTGGTAGTTAGTGGCGAAAGGCCAAGGTTATTTATTTTTGGATCTAGGGTTGCTTAGTGGCCCGGGTGACGTGGCATGGCCTTGGATGGAGACATGACCAATTCGCCAATATCTGGAGATAGCGAGGCTTGCTGGTCGATTAGATTTGGTGAAAGCATAGCGCTTAGGACCTCGTTTTATCTTTTCCAACACTTTTCTAAATATAAATTCTTTTAGAATTTTAGATATTGTTTTATTTTTTCTTCTATATTTACTCTTTTTAAATAAATAAATGTTACCCCACACAAATAATCT
>KE373345.1:795180-814627 GCA_000418225.1 Zizania latifolia | reverse complement strand
ATTGAATTTAATATTTCACGGTACTCGAATCTGATATTATAAAATATCAAATTAGATCTGATTGTAATATTATGGAACGGAATGAATACTTTAAAAGTAATAAAAAGTTATATTGTGTAAGTAAAATATTTTTATACTTGATATAATTTTTTAGGACGATGGAGTTGTAGGATTTTTTGCTGACCAAATTAACACAAAATTTGAGCACATTTGATCCCCTAGACCAGCCGTCATTAATTTTGATACGTGACTGAAAAAGCTGTGCAGGCAGACACCAAATCACATAGACAAGCGACGATGGGATCTTCTACGGGCTCAGGCCACGTCAGCTTCACCGCGCCCATATGCGCCGTCCTACGTGGCAGCCCTCCCGACAGCGAGGCAAGCCTGGTCTGCACGGACGGTCTGGATGGCGCCAGCGTGGCACCGATCACAGTTCGTGGTGGACCCACTCTTATCGGCAAAATAAACGGCCCACGTAACGCCACGTCGCCCCCTGGATGCGTTCTTATCCCCACGATTCATCGGTCGGACCCCCCTCTCCCCTCTTAAACCCCTCGTCTCCCTCCCCTGCTCGTCGACTCGTCGTCGTCGTCGTCGTCTCCCCTCCCGGCGGCTAGCTGCAGATCCCCTCGTCTCCTTCGCTTCGTCCATGCCGTTGTGCGTGGTTGTGGGGGAAGCTTGATCGAGGAGGGAGGGAGCGGCTGCTCTGTTTCTTGGTTTGGGACGGCGGCCGGCGGGGATGCCAGACTCCGACAACGAGTCCGGCGGGCCGAGCAACCCGGAGTTCTCGTCGCCGAGGGAGCAGGACAGGTTCCTGCCGATAGCTAACGTTAGCAGGATCATGAAGAAGGCGCTGCCGGCGAACGCCAAGATCTCCAAGGACGCAAAGGAGACGGTGCAGGAGTGCGTCTCGGAGTTCATCTCCTTCATCACCGGCGAGGCGTCCGACAAGTGCCAGCGCGAGAAGCGCAAGACCATAAACGGCGACGACCTGCTCTGGGCCATGACGACGCTCGGCTTCGAGGACTACATCGAGCCGCTCAAGCTCTACCTCCACAAGTTCCGCGAGCTCGAGGGTGAGAAGGCCGTCGGCGCCGGCGCCGCCTCCTCCGGCCCCGGCTCCGGCTCGCAGCAGCTGGATTCTTCCAGGAACAATGGCGCATCCGGCGGGTACGGCATGTACGGTGGCGCCGGGACAGGCGCCGGCACCGGCATGATCATGATGATGGGACAACCTATGTACGGCTCACCGCCTGCCCCGGCCGGGTACCCACAGCCGCCACACCACCATATGGTGATGGGAGGTGGCGGCTATGGCCACGGCCACGGCGGCGGCGGCGGCGGCGGCGGTCCCTCGTCGGCGTCGGGATACGGCAGACAAGACAGGGTATGACCTATGAAGAAGCCGGGTTTCACTTCTTGGTTGGTGTTCTTGCTGGTAACTCGAGGAGGTGTCTGGTCAATTAATTAATCTTTTCATATATTTCTCTCTTTTTCCCCTCCTTTTCCCAATGTGCTAAAATGAGTCAATTATATGGTTAAATTAAATTCTCCTACTAATGTGCTGCCATTGACCTCTTGATGATCCCATGATTTGTGCTGCTAAAATGAGCTTAATTTGGGTGACTTGTACATGATGACAGTTCATGGCATGGCACTGATGAGGTAGGTATACCCTAATACACATCTATGATGTTCTCTGGTGACCAACAGACATGCATGTTTTTTTCATCATTTTTTGTGCAATGTTGTTTTGGCTTGGTTATAGACTTTGTAGTACTAGTAGGGCTTGATTGGTGCTACATATGCTGTGGAGATGATTTGGAGTTTTTGGAGTGTCGGTTGTGCGTGATCTCAGGTGTCGGCATGGATAACCTTTGAAAAATAATTATGTATATGAAATGTTACATCAACTCTTCGAAGTGCTCTGGTATATCCTGCTGCCAATATGTAGTATTATATTAGTCAGAACACAGTTTTATGTGTTACTAAAAGACTAGGAACTTCGTAGTCAGCTAGTATGTTAGGGTTTGTAAAATCTCTTGCCAAGGTAACTGCATTCCTTGCCAGTTGTTCTATGTGACTTGGTTAGCAAATTTTCACTCTTCTAAAAGCTGCTTTAGAGTCGGATATAGGATTTTAGGTTAACAGTGCCATCACATAATTATCAACTAACGATCATATTTTTCACTGGAACTAATAAGACCAGAATGCTATCATTAACATTAAATTATAGAAATATACGTAGACCAATCAATAATACATTATTTTCATGTGATAACAAATGTCACGATGTGGAAAATCATTGAGCTAATACATAATTGACAAAAACATAAAACTGAACAATGAACAGGCTGTTGGAGCAAAGGCAAAAATGATATTCCATTGATGGAACCTATTCAGAACATAGGATTATCTAATTCTAACATCAAGATGACTCCCCGGCCCAGCTTTGTTTTCTTTCAATAAATAATTACATATGTTGACACGTGGACTCTACACGCAGGCATCTAGAAACAGCATAAAATACTAATTTGATAAAATATCCAGAGACTAGCCGCATGCTGGCATGCACACATCCTTAATGTGCAAGCAATGACATGGCACGCATCGATCCAAATCACTAATTGCTGATCTGTGATCAGTCGCCACCTGACCCCTCTTACTTTATGCAATGCGTCATAACGTTTTAGTTTGTGCGGCTTGATTAAGCATTACTTCCCGAAAAATTATGCACTACTTTTGTATTGCTTTTGTTATCCTCTATGTCATGGTATGGATGAGGAAGCAATTAGATACAAGGCTAGTTACGAGGAAGCAATTAGTTCATGAATTTCAATCCATCTACGTGAAATAGGTCAGGATCTCATCCTGCCAAACTAAACTAGACCTTAGGACAGGTTCGATTGACATGTGAACTAGAACTTATAAGCGAACATGTTTTCTAAATGATTAAATAGTAAGATTTTTAAAAAATTATTTATTGATTTTTAATATTAAATTTATTCATTCAAACTGCTAAATAATTATTATAAACCTCAGTATCTTGTAACAGCTTTTAGTAGGCAGAGGCAAGTAGCAGGAAAAGGCCAGGCAAAGAGGATAAGGGTGGATATTAGGCTGAATGGAGGTAGCACACTGACCCAGTGACACTGTGGAAGTTTCCACTGGCCTTTTGGGGGCAGGGACTAGTGAGGCTAGATTCCATTGGCCAGGTGGAGATCTATCTCCATCCCTGCATGAGCATGACAGGTACTACATGCTTTGCTTGTGCTGGCAGCATCTGGGGCTTGTTTTGGCACAAGACCTGAGCTGCAGGGAGGATGAGAGGAGGAGGGCTTGCCTGCCACCTCAGTTTTGCAATCACGTTGAGGCCACTGTCCGGGTTCTGCGAGAATCAATGCATGCAGTTAATCAGGGCACCTTCTGTTGCCCCTATGCAAAAGCTTAGACATTTAAAATTCTGCAAGTGAGTTAGATTCTGACAAGTAACATCTGATATCAGTATTCAGATATTCTGACAATAAACAAACACATAGAAAAATTCTCTTGTTTTTTCGTGTGAGACATCCTGCCATAAGATATGAGCACCACGCAAGCATCCATCGACGTACATTCTGATATAGATATAAAAACATATAGCACACATTACTGATATTATTAGTTTATTTTATAACAATTTTTATATTAGCAAGAAGATAGAAATTACCATAGCTGCCTCGTCCGTAGTCAGTATGAACACCCCATATCTGGGCTCGGCTGGCAGTGGCCGACCGATACATTCTGGACCGAATTGATCACGTCAATACCCTGGTCGAGGTCAACGTGGCTGACAAGATGCAGCTGGCGATTGAAAAGTTGCGTGTTGGCTTCGAGCGCACCAGCAGCTGCATGCACGCACGGATGCGCATGCGGATCCCATCAAATTAATGTAAATAAACTGATTTGATAATATCGCTTAATTAATCGAAATTTATTAACGGTGCACATATTAATTAAAAAATCGTTAAAAACAAATTTTAAATAATAAAAATATTCTAGAGAAGGTAGATCGATCAGGATTTTAGTTTAAAATCCGAAAGAAATGTGAACGGCGCGTGGGATGTGACGTCGCCGCGTACGCCGAATGCTTACGTGCTCACAAAATTCGGCCCAGAACTCGGTAGAGGGGAGAGGAGGTTTAGTACCACATCGACGATCCAAGCATCAGCCCGGTGGGAGGGGTGCTACAAAACCAGACGCATTACCAAGTTACAACTCATACCTTTCTCGGCCTTTTGGCTAAGATCAAGTGTAGTATCTGTTCTTATCAGTTTAATATCTGATATGTGGGTCATGTGTCCACTTTGATATTAAATTTATTTTTTGTGGGGGAAGGTTCACAATAATGGCTTGCCATTAGAGCTCTCAAGCGTCGCTCAGGCCTTGCACTACAGCCTTAGCCTGGTGCACCCCAACCAAAACAAACCCCTTAATATTTCTCGTAGAGAGCAAACTTGTGCCTCAAATGGTATGCAGGTGAATTTCTTACCTTGACTGTCTATCTATGTAAGTACTGGAGTATGAATTATAATCAAAATTGTTGCACGATCTCTACACTTTCTGTTGTCTCTTCTTCTCACTGGTATCTAGAAAATAGGCTGGCAACCGTGCTGGTCACTCCGTTCGGCTATCGCCAATAACCAGACCGACAAATAGTTTCGTTAACCCTGCAGACGACAGGCTGAAAATCAATATAAGGCCAGCGAAAAGCAGACCTATTTGTCAAAGACTTGACACGGGATATTCCCTTAAAAAATGCCAGGCCTCCAGGACGAACTGTTCCTTTTGAGTTGCGTCTGCAAGGACACACACTCGAGCGAGATTTGGACAGCTCGGTCGAATCACATAGCTATTTAGGGAGCTTAAGAATCTAAATAAGATTATGTAATTTAGCTTATAGATACAAGTATATTTTTATATTCTAGAATTATTTATTTTCACAATCTAGAGGTAGAATTAGACCTAAGTGAGCTTCATATTTTAAGATCTGTTGTAGCAATCAGAATCTCATCGAAACAAACACCATGTCTCATACTCTCATTCCCAACTAGCTAGGCGTTGCAAGCAGCAAAAGATGCACTCGAATGGCTCTCCTGGGCTCCTGGCTTCATTGAAGCAGGCAGGCAGGTAGCCATATCTGATCACAACCTGAGCCATCTGAAACTAAAACTTGCATTTCAGAAAAAGAAAAAAAAAGACACGAGAGAGTTGTTCAGATACTATTCTTACATTGGGCCCTGAGAAAGATTTTGTTGGCCTGCCTCCTTATCTGGGCCAGAAAGGCATTCATATGGGCCCTTTTGATGATTTGTTGTTAGGCCTGGGAGTTCTGTTGCCAAACACTATTCGACCAAGCAATTCTATGCTTAGTACCGTATCGCCAGTTCTGAGAGAAAGGAGCAGAGAGGTCGCTACAAAGCCAGACGCATTACCACAATGCAACTCATACCTTTCTCGGCCTTTTGGCTAAGATCAAGTGTAGTATCTGTTCTTATCAGTTTAATATCTGATATGTGGGCCATGCGCCCACTTTGATATTAAATTTATTTTTCGTGGGGGAGGGTTCACAATAATGGCTTGCCATTAGAGCCCTCAAGCGTCGCTTAGGCCTTGCCCTACCGCCCAAGCGTGGCGCACTCCAACCAAAACAAACTTAATATTTGCTTTAGGAAGGATTTGCATCTGATATGCAACGATACTAATACCGAAGGGGGAAACCACAAGGTTACAGTTGACGGCCACCGAACAAGGGATTATCCTACTGAAATTTGAATTTTAGTGCACTGGTAGCTTGATCTCCTAGACTATTTTTTTTTTTTAAAAAAAACAGATGATAAAACTCGAACCAGGCAATCTATGATTGGATGTGAACGCTCTGGTTTCAATTACATTTTCCGCATGATAACCAAAAAATCGATCTTTCCCATAGGAGAAAGCCTTACAACGAAAACATTAGTACAGCTCCTGCGTCAGAACTAGAGTCGTTTTTCCTAGCAAACAAGGGCAAAAGACTCACCTCACTACTACGCCGGAACCATCTTTCGCTTCAAAATACGATCTTTCATATTCAATTACTCCCTGCACATGAATATATCTCTTAGAGTCTAGGCAAGCGAAGCGAATTTTAAGTAGAAAGGAGTACGATGGAAGGTGATTAGGTAGTTTTAGCAAGCATAAACCGTTAACCTTCAAAACCAAAAGTGCTGCCTCCTTGTCCAAAACCTCATTGTATTCACTGCATGTCAGTGACTGAAAAGCAAAGGAAATTATCAGATCAAAGATGTTTTTCATTCAGCAGTTGAGTTTAGTACACCATTCAAACTTACTTGGATACAATTTGGACAGCCAACTGAACTAGTACAGTTGCATTCTGAAACAAGTTCTAAAGCAGCAAGGAGTAGTTCCCCAAAGAGCATTCTGACCTACAATATTAAAGAAAAATGTAAACTTCAACCTTCACTGAATCAACCATACACATGCTAATATAGTTCTGATGAGGCAGATTAGTACCAAATCTGGTAAATTATTATAGCTGCATTAGGTTCCTGGGTATGCTATACTTCATCAAATAATTTACCTGTAACGCTATGCCGATACCACCAGGGTGTTTATCATATAACAAAATTCTGTCTGGAATACCACGGGTTTCATGAGGATTTGCACATTCTGTTCCTAGATCAGAGGAACTACACATCATATGCCTGCGCAAAGCTATGCACATTCAGTTCTTACAGTTAAAATAACAAATGGATGGAAAATATATTTTGATGGAAAAAATCTTGAAAAGAAATCCAGTTCCAACAATATCATTATTCTGAACAGTTCCAATACAAGTGGCTGCTATAGATAGTAAATGTGCACTATATCAGCCTTTCAAATTACTGCATTGCCTGCATATCATGTTTCTTTCAAAAATCATCAAACAGATATCGACTATTTGGATTCATGCTTATAAATTATGAAACATCTAAAATATAATCACTTACAGAGGCACTATGTTCAGGAGGGCATGTGAAGCAGCATGGGAGCCACCACGAAACTGTAGTTTCCTTTCCTCAACAGTTATTTTTACTGACTGTGGGATTCGCACCCAAACAGCCTAGCTCCGCATCATATAAGAAACACGATGGTAAGAATCACGATGGGAAATGGACCATGATATTGATAATATTCACATAATCACATTTGAGAAAAATACCTGGGAATTAAAGGAATATGGAGGTAGGTTAAGCTCCATACTATCTGATATTTTGTTGCTTGATTTCCATACACGATAAAAGCCAAACCATTTAGTAGTCACTCTGCAATCATTTGCTTGAGCAGTAGTCTTCACCCCATTAGTTTTGCAGGTACTCAATGGAAGATAAGCCTTCAAGATGTATTACAGCAGAGCAGATGATTGATAACAAAATGTCAATACGGCAATCAATTATACACATCACTTAAGGAAAAGTTCATGACTAAATGATGTTAAAACATTTGACGAAACTCATTACTGCGAAAACTGTATTATAAACATTTATTCTGTTCCATTTCATTAGTTCAAGAGTATGGGTTTCTCACAACAAAATGAAAAAGAAAAATGAAGATGAGAAATAGACTGAGTGAAACTAAACTGAATTCAAACAAGTCAACGAACAGTGAAAAAAAGAGAAAATCAGTGTGTAATGGAACAAGTCAACGAACAGTGAAAAAAGAGAAAATCAGTGTGTAATGGAAAAGAAGATGTTGGTGTTAACTGTTAATACAGATTGGATGAACAATCCTCATATTAAGTAGCTACGTTCTAGAAAATCAGAATAAAAGAGATTTAAACAAACAAATTGTAGTGCTAAAACAATTTGCAGGGGATAACATACATTCCTTTTCAATACTTACAAAATCTCCTCCAAGTACATTGACATCTGTGTAGTCTCGTGTTTTTGTGTAATACTTCAAATCAGCTTTCCTACAGAATGCTGTCCTTGATGACAAATCAAGCTCCTCAACTAAGTAATTTACACCCTGATGCATGTAAACAGCTCCTTCATACACCTGAGAATGAAGAAAATGTTTCATTAAGACAGCAAGTTGCTGATGATAAAATGCAGAGGCACAATATATAGTACATATATAAATTGGGTGATACTGCAACAAAGTATAATATTATTAACAAAATCATAAATTTATATGAAGTTTCTTTAACAAATTAAAAATTTTACCATCTGTTTTATGAACATTAGAGTCTGATCAAAGATCCAACAAGTATACCAGATGATCATATGTTTTGAGTTGAGGAGCATCATGAATATAGTACCTGGAAAAAGGCCTTACTTTCTTCAATTTCCTCCAGTAACCGGTTAGTCAACTTGTCTATCACTTTGTACTTGCTGTGCTCAATTGCTCGTATGTTCACTGTCTGTGAAGGTCTTTTCTGTAGAAATCCAAAATGCATCTTGTATAATAACCAAGAGTTATATTGTAGAGCAGATAACAACTAAGAACAGACAAACCTCAGGTCCAATATAATTCCACATGCTTGATGAGAAAGGTCCAGGTGGATTGTTTATGATATAGCCTTTGTCTTTCAGGGCCATCAATACACTTTTTTTTTAGAGAAAGGGCACAAGGCCCGGCCTTCATGTAGCGGAAACGTGATACGAGTACTTCCTAGGAGGTCACCCATCCTATTACTGCCTTCGTCCCAGCACGCTCAAGGGATCCGGTGCCAGGTACTCACATTCCGTTTCCACTTTTCAGACTAGAACTGAAGTAATCCTCATTATATTGCAGACACAAGGGATGTTCATAAGCTGCACAAGCAAGATGCTGTTCCAAAACCTGTAAGACATGTTCAAATTTAGAATGGGAGCATTTAGAGCCTTCTGCATTTAAATTTACCGATAAAACTGATACAGACTGTCTGATTATGTGAATCGACTTGACAATGCTCAATTGGTTTGCCAAATAGTTTACGTGGGAATTTCATGAAATACTGATCTAAAGGACCCTCAAAGGCAACATAAACGGCTAATGATTGTTTTGCTCTCCTTCCAGATCTTCCAGCCTGCTGCCACAAGCTGCAATTAAAATTTTTCTACTTTTATTAGGGTTTCAGACAAAAACATAGGACCACATCGGAAAGACTATTTCTCACCTACCTAGCAATACTGCCAGGAAATCCAAGATGTAATGTTGCATCAATATGGCCAACATCGATCCCTAGTTCAAGAGCATTGGTGGCAGCAACACCGAGAAGTTTTCCCTCAAAAAGATCAGCCTCAATTTTTCTTCTGTCCTGCAACAATTTGGTCATAATATATTCAATAGGAACATAAATATTCAACATGTGAAAAACCATAATTGAAAATGATCTGGTTCAACAAGCAAATATCAAAAGGTAGAATTTACAGAGACCAGTTAGTCTCTGGCTAAACACAGCATTCTTTTGGGGTAAGTGTTTCAATGCATCCTCAGCAGAATTGATAGGTACAATAGAAATTAGGTGAGACGAGATGCTAACCTCAGCAATATAGCCAGCACGATATACACAGATAGAACCTACCAATTCCTTGGCAGTCTCTTGAAGAATTTCACGCCTACAATAACAAATGTACATCTGAAGAAACAAGAGAATATTTGTAGTATAATGCAAGAAAACCCCCCCCAAAACAGGCTCTTACGTGTAGGATAGGACAAGCTCGCAGAGCTTCCTTGTTTTACAGAATGCAATGCAGCGAAGCCCATGTTGAACCATCTCAGAGAATAGATAAGAAACCTCCACTATTGGGCTAATAAACGAAATCGATGCTATCAGTGTATGTTCACAAACAGTAGTCAGACAAAGTTATGGATATAGAAACACCTCATAATTGCCAAGCCATAGGAAACTAAATACATTAATTGCCACCTTAATAAGTGGAATACATGAAACTAAACCTCATAAGTGTTAAAAACAAGTATTTGTGAGTGTTATAGCAGGAATTGCCACCTTTTTACATGTCAGATAATTTTTAACTGCAATAACTACTACTTTTGCATGCCACTACATGGTGATTATGCGTTTTTCATTTTTTTGGCTTTAAAAGAAAACAGTCTCTTTATACTACTAAGAATTTGTAGCTTTCACTTTCTGGCAGGTATCGAATACTGTAACAACTATAACAATAATATATGGAACATTTTTGCAAATTAGAAAAGTAAAACAGTAAGCAAATTAGAAGAAACAGGGTGTCAGTACCTTAAGCGTCTAGTTACTGAGGTATCTTTTGGACTCCCCTCCTTTGTCATATGTAGAGGAGGATTCCACAAGAGAAAGTATTTAAAACCACAAGGACTTCCATCATTCTGGATCAGCTCTACATCATCCAATTTGGCCAGCTCCTGTGATTAACAGGAATTTTGCATGATGATAAATGAATGCAGTCCCATCCAATGTTCTCAGCAACAACAATATTTCTCTTAAGATTTTTCACAAAAATATTTCTCTTAAGCAAGTAAAGGAAGGTGTTATTGACAAGGTTCCATTGGTGACAAACACTGCCAGGAGGATAGCCTGGCAGTGTCAACTGCTAGGATCTAAGGATGAGAGGAGGATTATAGGTTGGAAAGACGAACTGGAGGAGAGACTATAGATTAATTTGATTCATTCCCTGCTGAATAGAAATGCAATCCATCCTTATATAGATGGCATGTCTTGACACTTAAGTAACTAACTTATCTAATCTCCTAACTAACTGACTCCAATCGCTGTCTACAGTACCACGCGGTACTATTCACTGGCCCGTTGCCTCCTTGGCCAGGTATTGGGCTGGTCATGGACCTCGGCCTCCTGGCCCAATGTCCATGACAGAAAGCCACTTGGAGGATTGCTCAATATTCTGAAATAAAAAAATTAACAATGTTTTGCCATAAGAAAATACAGAGCTTGTGCTTTATAGCACTAGTTAATATGAGCTGGTTAAATTGTGATATGTGCAACCATGTCTTTTCCAAGCTAAATATAAAGAGAAGACTCATCCTACCTTAACATGCTCACGTGGGTTTGCTGAAGTAGCTGTACAAAATATGAACGTAGGATGACTACCATAAACTGCAAACAAAACAAGCAAAACCTTAGAAATTGTCTGTGAAATTGCATCAGTAGTTCCTAAACTTCCATAAATTTGTAAAGCTATAATTCAGAAGTTAGCAAGTCAAGGATTATTAGTTTTTTGGGATCTGGTCGGTAATTGAGAAGACAACTGAAGTAGCACATTCACATAAATAAGAGAATTCACAGTTTAAAAAATGATTCAACAAAGTATACATACTATTTGAACAAATGCGCTTCAATCTTCTGAGTATGAGTGCGGTATGGCAGCCAAATGCTCCTTTGTATGAATGTGCTTCATCAATGACAATATACCTGAGTAAATTTTCACAGAAAAGGCAATTCTTTATGGAGAGAATAAGCATGCATCTAAAAGTTAAAAAGACAAATTGGCCTCAGATAATGAAATTAAATTATCAAGGAAACAAAGCTACAAAAGACAATTAGTTCCACCTGAGGTTTGACAAAATCCTTTGGAATTGATGATGGCATGGCAAAATTGACAGATGCAGCATATCTGGGTTGGTAATTAACTGAGAGGGAAGGAGGTAGATAGTGATTCCAAATGCAAAAATAAACTAATTAAAATTATATATCTTCAGAGGTCCTATTTACCAGATGGGCATTATTTCTGATCCACATACGGTCTTCTCTAGGAGTATCACCATCATATATGCTAACATGAATATCAGTGTCAAGTGCATTCTTCATCACGAGTAAAGTCCTCAACTGATCTTGAGCCAAAGCCTGCGAAACAACAAGCAAATGAATTTCTCCTCAATTTCATATAGTTCAGCTTAAAACAAAGAGTGCCTGCGTAGACCTTTGTTGGAAATATATACAAAGCGCATGCCATTAAGTCTTGACAGAGAGATTCAAGAACAGGAATGTTGTAACACAGAGACTTCCCACTAGATGTTGAAGTTGCAACAACAACATGCTTCCCAGAAATGGAAGATTGTATAGCTTGAGACTGCAATCAAGTAAAACACCAATACAACTAGTGAGCTTCTACAACTGAATGTACACAATGGATAACACACCTCATAGTACCTGATGGCTGTACAACCTAGATATCCCAATGCTTTTTAGTGCTCCCCTCATAGCTTCTGAAAGGTCATTAGGAAGATCTGCGAATGATGCCTCTCGACATGCTATCTCTTCAATATGTACAATCTGCAAAGTAGAATCCCAAGAGTGAATATAAATAACATGGCTTTACTGGCATTGCTGGTTTTAGAAATTCATTGGGTGAAAACCTGTCCCTCTTTTCCACGTCCTTGTTTCAGATGGTCAACCATTTCAGCAGGTTCTAAATGGCACATATCCTGCAATTCTAAACGCATTATTTAAAGTAGTATGACAAACAAGGCATAATATATGGCTAATGCCTCCTACTTGTAAAAGGAACACAAAGGCAGCAATTTTGATTTCTTCTATTAATGGTGAAAGTTAAAAACTGGCAGGGACATATACAAGGACAGAATGAACACCTACATGACATGATGATGCTGCAGATCTGGCAGCACCACTTTTCTTATTCATGCTAGGCTGACCAGCTGCACTGTTCACTCCAGAGGTAGACATTTCCTTGAAAACATTTCCATTTTCCTTAGATAGCTTCCTCCTTTTCCTTGAATATTCACTAGGTGAGCTTTGACCTGTTGACACATCTTCTGCATTCCTCCCAGAACACGGGATAGTACTTGAGGAACAAAAATCTTTCGATGCTGCATCAGCCTTTGGGCTGCTTGGGATTGACGAGAGGTCATCCATAATGTCTTGCCAAGCTGAATCAGCCCCACTCGAAAAATATCTGGTCGCTGTTTCAGCATCTGAATTGCATGGGATTGATGAGAGATTACCCATAATGCCTTTCCTAGCTGAATTAGCCTCAGTTGACACTTGCGATGATCTTGGTGTGTCAGTAGTCTGCCCTTGGTCTGGCATGCCCACTGGAGAACATTGCTGCGACTTCCTTGTGAATGGAACAAGGACAATGAATTCCCCATGGCCAACAGCGAGACCGCCAATCTCGCCCTCCATGCGCAATTTGGAGCCCTTAAATCATCACGAGAACACTGGTCGTCAGCAAATTTTTGAGCTCCATCCTCAACAAATGCTGTAACTACCTAAGCCCCAATGGAAGGCGGGCACAATGTGGTGGAGCGATACGAACTCACGGCATCCACCAGAACGAACAGACGATTCACACTCACGATCACACACCAAATAGCGGCGGGGGGAGGAGCAGCCGTACCTTGAGGAAGAGGTGGAAACTGGGGGAGACCTGCGCCGGAGGGAAGGAGCTCCGCAGCGCGGCCTTGAGGTCCCGCACCGAGGCGGCGGCGGAGAGCGTCACGACGGTGGATCGCCCGTCGAGTGACCGGACCTGGAGCTCTCTCTCCAACTGCGCCATCGGGGCTCCGCCTCCGGGTAGCTGGGGCGGCACGGGAACCGGAACCCTCCACCGGTGGGCTTGGCGCGCGCACCGCGAGACGGAGGAGGATGGCGGCGGGTGCGTTGCCGCGCCACCCCTCCCCGCACGGCTTGCCGAGAGAAACGGGCACGGATCGAAGCGGGCCACGGGCCGCTTGTACCTATCGGGCTCTCGCCACGGGGAGAGTTGGCTACGGCAAGGCCCGTCGTAAGGGCCCGTCTGTGTCGCTTGCAGCGTGGCGCCGCCATGGACGACTCGTGGCGCGCGGTGGTGCTCTGCTGAGATCTGCTTCGTTCTTGGCGGGCACGCCAAGTCAGTGAAGGCATCCCACCTATTCCTCTCTTGATAATATTATAAAGCGCCCAGATGGCCACGACTCCCGGTGCAGTGCGTGCGTGCTCGCGAGCTCTCGTTCATGGCTGCGACCGGCCCTGTCCCGTTCAAGGACGTCGACGACGGCGATGTCCCGGCGGCGCGGGATCCCAAGGAGGAGTTCGGGGACCTTGTCGTCGCGCTGCCGCGGAAGGAGCAGTTCCTCGTCGGACGGCTCTACAGGGGGTTCTGGCTGCCGGAGCCCTACGCCCCGGGCATACTCGCCTTCCGGCGCCGCTTCACGCCGCGCCCGGACGACGTGGTCCTCACCAGCTACCCCAAGTGCGGCACCACGTGGCTCAAGGCGCTGGCCTTCGCCGCCATGGCCCGGGACGCCTACCCGCCGGCCGCCGCTGACCACCCGCTGCGCCGCCTTAACCCGCACGCCTGCATCCCGTTCATGGAGGACATCTTCACCGAACGGCGAGAGGCCAAGCTCGAGAGGCTCCCGTCGCCGCGCCTCATCAACACGCACACGCCGTACTCCCTGCTCCCGGAGACGGTGACCACTGGCGGCGGCTGCAAGGTCGTCTACATCTGCAGGGACCCCAAGGACATGGTCGTCTCTCTGTACCACTTCCTCCGGCGCCTCCAGCCCGACCTGTCGTTCGCCGACACGTTCGACTCCGCCCTCGACGGCACGGTGCCGTACGGCCCGATGTGGGACCACATCCTCGGCTACTGGCACGCCAGCGTCGCGCGCCCCGACCGTGTCCTCTTCCTCAAGTACGAGGACCTGCTGCAGAACACCGGCGAGCACGTCAGGAAGCTGGCGGAGTTCATGGGCCGGCCGTTCTCTGCCGCCGAGGAGGCCGCCGGCACCGTGGCAAGCGTCGTGGAGCTGTGCAGCTTCGACAAGATGAAGAACCTTGAGGTGAACAAGACGGGCGCCACCGAGGGGAAGTACAAGAGCATGGCGCACGACTCCTTCTTCAGGAAAGGGGTCGCCGGAGACTGGGTGAACCACGTGTCGCCGGAGATGGCGACGAGGCTGGACGAGATCTTCCGCGACAAGTTCCGTGGAACAGCGCTCACCTGATGACCTGACACGAGTACTCGGCGTCGTCGACGTGCATGATTCGTTTGCTACTTCAACTTCACTATGCTCGTGTCCTGTTTTGGACAAGATTCTGCTGCAGAGGTATCTGTTTGCTGATGTATTGCTACTAGTTATCTCTACAAAATCGGCAAAATCAATTCGCCGCTAGAGGGAATAATTTCCTACTTTTGCATACTATCCAAATAGTCTCAAAAAATGTAAAAAAAAAATTGAGTGTAGTGGTGGACAACCACGTACCTACCAAATCTCTATTCCAAATCATGCTTGTTGATTTTTCTTTAGAGGATTCTCGCTTTGATTTGTTGACCTAACCTGTGAGCATCACATTATTTTTTTTATATTTTTTGAAGCCAAGAGGCAAGGTGTATTAATCAGAGAGGAAGAAATACATAAGAAAGGAAATACAGAGCAACTAAAGGTTGCAAGGGGAAAAGAGAAGAAAGGAGAAAAGAGGAAACGGGGGGAGGAGAAGAAAGGAACGGAAAAAAAAAGAGAGAGCTTCATAGCGAAGCCAGCAGCAGAGAGAAACAAAACTAAAAAACAAAGCTAAGCTATGGCAAGACTTGTGAGGTGTTTCGCTCCTCCTGTAAGCCACAATCGTAACTCATCCGTGATGTGGTCAACTACTGCCATAGGCGATGACTCGATACCCTAGAAAGTACGTCTATTTCTCTCTTTCCAAAGTTCCCAAGCAATTAAGAAGAAAGCCATTTTTGCTCCTTTGTTGGCCTCACCATGGAAATAGCTTGTGCCAAGGCTCCACCATTGAAGAGGCAACGTGATTCCTTCTCAAGGAGGTCCAAGCGAAGAGATTCCTTAGATTAGACCAAACTTCTGTTGTGAAGGGACATTCCGTGAAGAGATGGTGTGTTGTTTCCAAATTCCGAAAGCATAGTTGGTAGAAATAGTTGTTTGGCCAACCACGGAGCTGCAGGCGGTCTGAAGTCCATAGTCTATTCTGTAGCAGGAGCCAAGTAAAAAATTTGCATTTTGAAGGAGCCCACACTTTTCATATCAAATCTGCTGATTCTGATTTGACTGAACCAATAAACTGGGCAGCATAAGCTGATCTCGCACTGTAATCTCCTGAGGATGTCCATTTCCAGCTAATTGTATCTTCAGAGCTATCATCGAGGATGATGTTTGTCTCTCTGATTTGACTATATATGATAATGAAATCTTGGATTAGGCCAACCGTAAGACTGTGGTTTATGTCTATAATCCATCTATCGCCCACTAGAGCATTTCTGACTGACCTATTTTTTCTCTTGGAATGCTTATAGAGGTTTGGAGCAATATACTTGAGGGCTATTGGGCCTGCCCACGCGGTGTCTCAGAAGCTTGCCTTCATACCATTACCGATTATTACTTTGGTTGATGCTGCAAAGAGATCCTTGTCCGAATCATCGCACGGTGATGGCAAGCCAACCCAAGGTTTTTGTGGGCAACGCCATTCAAACCAGAGCCAACGTAGACGTAGGGCGCGCGCCATTTTATCTAAATCATGAATCCCGAGACCCCCCAGGCTGGTTGGCATGCACACCTTGGACCAACTAACTTTACATTTCCCACCGTGAAGCTCCTCATTCCTTGCCCAAAGAAATCTTCTGCGGGTTTTATCCACCTCTTTGAGGAAAGACTTTGGGGGCTTGAGCACAATGAGGAGATAGGTAGGTAAGGAAGAGAGCACTAATGTAACCAAAGTTTTCCTCCCCCTAGAGAAAGCAGCTTGTTTTTCCATCCAGCAAGTCTTGCCTTGATTTTATCCATTGTCGACTGTAGGTGAGCTTGTCGAATTCTTCCCATGGTAAGTGTTAATCTAAGGTAAGTGATTGGGAAGGGGACGAGGGGCCCTACAAAGTTTTGAAGACAGGAGGCCAAGTCAATGCCATCACATCTGGTTGCAACTACCGAGCTCTTTTCGAAGTTAACTTGGAGTCCTATTGCCCCCCCAAAACTTTGAAGCAATGATATCATATTGTTTACATCAGAGGGCGATGGATGGATGAGGACTATAGCATCATCTGCGTAGAGAGAAGTCCTATATCTTCCATATTGGACATCAAGGCCTGTAAGTAACCCTGTGCTTGTAGCAGTGTCTAGGAGTCGCTGAAGAGGGTCCATCGCTAGAATGAAAAGATATGGAGATAGCGGGTCTCCTTGCCTTAGTCCTCTTCTGTGCACTACGCTCACCTGGGGTGCCATTCAAAGATACTTTTGAGGAGGAGGAGGCAAGGATCAGGGCGATCCAGTCACGCCAGCGTGGTGAGAAGCCTTGCTTTTGTAACAGTTCTAAGAGATATTCCCAGGATACCGAATCAAAGGCCTTTACAATGTCTAGCTTGAACAGCAGGAGAGATTTTCTAGATCTATGAAAAGCACGTGCAACGTTGCGAACGTAGAGGAAGTTATCCTGAATGTAGCGATTTTTCAGGAAAGCGCTCTGAGAGCAGGAGATCATCTTATCAATTACAGTTGAGAACCTGATCGCTAGCACCTTGGACAGGAGCTTCCTAACCGAGTGAATTAGACTGATTGGTCTAAAATCTCTTAACCCTCCTGCTCCACTCTTCTTTGGCATAAGAACAATAATAGCCTGGTTTAGGCACCCAAGAGAAGCACATGAAAGCCTGAAGATTGCTTGGAAAACATCCATTATGTCTCCCTTGATAATATCCCAGCAGGTTCTATAGAAGACAACGGAGAACCCATCGGGTCCAGGCGCCTTTTCTGTCGGTAGATGCTTAATCGCCTTCCAAAGTTCTTCTATGAATGGGTCATCCATGGTGGTGTCGCACTGAGGTAGGCCCAGGGCCTCCCAATTCAGCGTGCAAGATCATTGTTCTTTTCGCCCCATTATTGTGGTGAAGTATTCAAAAACTGCGCTGGCCTTTTCCTCATGGCTAGAAAGAATGCCATTAGTGGTGACTATGCTGTGGATGTGGTTTTTCCGACGTCGACAATTTATTCTAATATGGAAGAACTTTGTGTTTGCATCACCTGACTTGAGTCAAGTCATTCTAGACCTCTGCCGTTTTCGGGCTTTCTCTACTGCAGCATGGCCGAGAATCCTTATTTTGAGGTCTTTTCGAAGTCTGAATTCTGAGGCTGAAAGCGGTCTATTTTCCTATGCGAGGTCTAGCTGGAAAATTAGCTCTTGGGCAATGTGAAACTGGAGGCGGACATCACTCAACATGCTACTGTTGTAAAATGCCTTAGGATCGCTAGGTTAGGAACCGGTAGGGCGTACCTTCGGGCTTCGCCTGAGACGATGAAGACGCCATGGCCGCGGTGGTCGGTGGCGTCGGAGTCCGACGAACTGTTGCGAGGTCGAGAGCGAATCCCGCCGCTTCAGCGCACACAATAGATCGGTATCGTCTTAGAGATTGTAGGGGCGCGTGTAGACTCTAGAACCGAACCGAATAGAGTCCCGGTTGCCCTCTTTTTATAGCGCTGCGCGACGGGGGTCCTCAACAACAGAGTTCTGTTGAACGCCCCTGATCAGGGCGCGAAGGAATCCAGGCACGCATGCAGGCCTGACGCATGCGAGGGGAGGAGAGGGACTCAGTCCCCCTCTCCTCCCGGAGATCTGTTACCAACATTCTCCCCCTAGATCTCTACTTAATGCTTACACTCAACTTAACCAAATACTTGTTCCATCACAGATCAATGCATAGAGTATGTTTCATCACAATAGTCAATTACGTACTATATGACTCAACAACTACAATACATCTTTCTATTCTGAAATATATGCTTATCTTATTTTGGGCCCCTTAAAAATTCAATGATCATAGGCTTTCCTTTAAACCCATGCCGACTAAGTGTTCTCTGAACACACTGGGTGGTAAGCCTTTAGTGAGCGGATCCGCAAGCATTCGCTTCGTACTTATATGCTCTAGACTTATAGTCTGATCTTGGATTTTCTCCTTAACAACATAGTACTTAATATTGATGTGTTTGGCAGCAACACTCTTCTTGTTGTTATGGGAGTATAATACTGCTGGCTCATTGTCGCAGTATAACTTAAGTGGTTTCTCGATGCTGTCGATCACTCTTAAACCGGGAACAAATTTCTTAAACCATAGTGCCTGTCCCGTGGCCTCATAACATGCTACAAACTTGGCATACATCGTCGATGATGCCGTCACAGTTTGTTTGGAGCTTTTCCACGACACAGCTCCATTTGCGAGTGTGAATATATAACCTGACGTGGATTTCTTAGTATCCACACATCCCCCAAAATCTGAGTCTGAGTAACCCACTATCTCGAGGGTATCTGATTTCTCATATACTAACATGAGGCCTTTTGTGCTTTGTATATACCTCAAGGCTTTCTTAACTGCTTTCCAGTGATCTAAGCCTGGATTCTGTTGATATCTGCCAAGCATCCCGGTAACAAAAGCTAAGTCAGGGCGAGTACAAACTTGAGCATACATTAAGCTTCCGACAGCAGAAG
>KE373345.1:770177-790563 GCA_000418225.1 Zizania latifolia | reverse complement strand
ACCCGGATCCGGTGCGGCGACGAGGTGAGTGCCTCACCCCGTGCCCTAAGTCTCATTTAGGGTTAGGGTTAGGGTTAGGGTTTAATCCTAACCCTAACCCTAATCCTCTCTTTTCTGTTTTTTTTGATTTGTTCTTCAGCCGAGGGGGATTCTTAGGGTTCTTTGCGGGAAATCTTAGAGAGGCGGTGGTGTCGGATCTTGAAGATCCGATGCCACCCTTAATCCCTTGCCAGCCTAAACCTAGCTCGCTCTGATACCAATGTTGTAAAATGCCTTAGGATCGCTAGGTTAGGAACCGGTAGGGCGTACCTTCGGACTTCGCCTGAGACGATAAAGACGCCATGGCCGCGGTGGTCGGTGGTGTCGGAGTCCGGCGAACTGTTGCGAGGTCGAGAGCGAATCCCGTCGCTTCAGCGCACACAATAGATCGATATCGTCTTAGAGATTGTAGGGGCACGTGTAGACTCTAGAACCTAACCGAATAGAGTCCCGGTTGCCCTCTTTTTATAGCGCTGCGCGACGGGGGCCCTCAACAACAGAGTTCTGTTGAGCGCCCCCGATCAGGGCGCGAAGGAGTCCAGGCGCGCATGAAGGCCTAACGCATGCGCGGGGAGGAGAGGGACTCGGTCCCCCTCTCCTCCCGGAGATCTGTTACCAACAGCTACTGCTCCATTTGCGCACGGCCTTTGCGGTCGCATCGAGTTTTCTACTCAGGATCTTTATGGGGTTGTTATAAGACACAGGTTGGAGAGGTTGGTTCCAGGCCTCTGCGACGGTCTCTTTGTAACCCGGCAATTTGGGCCAAAAATTCTCGAATTTAAAGCATCGTCGCTGTTGTGGCTGCTGAACGTCTGATAGGAGTAGCGGGCAATGGTCCGAGGCCGACGATGATAAGGCTTGCAGACTCACATTATTTTTTTATATCTTTCCACTAAATATTGCATCCAAATATTTATCTTTTGGTGGAGCCAGAGCCAACACATAGGCATTAGATGTTATGCCATTAACTTTGTTTCAGTGGGATGCGATTTAGAATGTTGTCAATATATTATTCTGCTTCTAATGAAATTGTTTTTCATGTATTGGTGGCTCTAGAATAAAAGAAGTATAAAAGACCGTAGTTTAAATTCTGGACAATAAGCTGGTTTTTATATGAGCAGGCAGACAAGGCATCAATGCTTGATGAAATAATTGATTAACTGAAATCTCTTCAGCTTCAGGTCAAGGTGCAGCTGGAGTCAGGTTCAATTGGGGTAAAACATAAGAAGCTCTGCCTGATGATTGACATTCTTCTTGAATATTTTATTTCAGGTTTTGAGCATGAGTAGGCTGGGAGCTCCTGGAGCAGTTCTTCCCCTTCTCAGGGCGGGGTGTGGAACATTTTATTTCTTGAAGCTTTCTAACTGAATCCCTGTTAGAAGTACTCAATAAATGTAGTTTGTGCTATGTTAGAAACATTGGCGTGCTACCTTTTTCTCCAAGATTCAGTTACTTTTTCTTAAATCACATTCCCCACCTTCATTTCTTATATGCTACTAGGACTGAAATTGTTGGTCCTGAATATAATAGCCTACTGGAAGGATATTTTTAGATTTGCTTGAATCTTCCCTGGTTTTCATTGAGTTGGCTATAATAGTTAACTTAAATATCCAGCTGGTGATGTTGCAATTCACCTGGGTCTTGCTTTGTCTAAAACAATCATGTACTCATTGTTAATACTGTCAAACTTCCTGCATGCAGGGCTATAGTAATCCACCTCTATCAGTCTTTTTTTTGGAAGAAGGCTACACAGGTCCGGCTTTGATTGAAAGCCATGTGGTAAGAATATGATACGAGGACTTTTCAGAAGATCATTCATCCTAGCACTACTCTCGTCTGAACACGTTCAACTTTGGAGTTCTAATGGAAGAAGGCCATAGTAATCCACCTCTATCAAAGATAGTTTTGTCTTTGAGCAAGAGGTAGTGAAGCTAATAGAAACAAGTATCACCAGTGCAATGCAGTATCTTTAGAATAAGGGTCTCTGTCTGATGCCTATTGCTCTTGCTTCGGTCATATCCAACCAGAAAGGCGTGGCTGCTGCTGCAATCCCTCCTGAAAGGTGAAAACTGAAAATGAGAACATATGCAGTATGCTACTCCTGCTGGCATGTGGGAATAACTGCACAAGACATAACTCAACGGCTGCAGAAATGTGCTGGACTCCGCAGATTTTGTGAGTGAACTGAGATACAGGGGCATACAACATAGAAAGTTATCTAACTAATTCAAACTCCTGGCATAATTTACTCTATAGCTGTTATGTGCCCGTTGCACATCAGTTGATGTGTATTCTGTATGCTAATTGGGTAGGTGAGTTTTCTTGCGCTGTACATGGATCTATCTATTCAGTTTATCCAGTGTGCATGCAAAGTATAACTTTCTGATTCACTTTTTTGCTATGTGAATCCTGTGCCTGACCATGCATATAAGGGTGGGACCTGGTACTAAGTGAAAATAGATGAAAATGAGTGCTATCATATAGTTTTCTATATTTTTAACAGATAAAACATGAATATCTCGGAAATAGGCTTGGTTACCTTTAGAACATGAACCGGGCGCTCTCTTGCCTGTGAGTCTTGCACCCACGTCACCCAGGGCAGTAGCTCGGGCGAACCCTAGTCGCCCTAGCCACCGCTGCCCCTCTCTCTCCCCTTCCCTCGCCGTCGCCGGAGCTCTCCGTCGAGTCCCTGGAGGTCGTGAGAAGGCGGCTTGGTGTTTCCTCTTCCCTGATAAAAGTGGAATCTTCTTCTATCTAACAAATGATGATCAGTACATGATAAAGACAATGAAGAAATCAGAAGTAAAGGTTCATCCTTTGTGATCAACTATACATCTAGCATTTCCATCTCCAAGCTTTATAAAACAGAAACTTTGTTCTGATTACATGTTCACACTGTAGATGCTTCTCAAGATGCTCCCAGCTTATTATAAGCACGCTAACTAAGAATATCGTCTATAAAGAAGTACTCTGTATTATGTAATTTAATGTCACATTTATAATTAGAGATATAATAGCACTTGTAATGAGTAGAGATGGTTATATGTATTTTTTTATGAGTAATGGCTAATGTTAATGTATAATTAAATCTCTTTTTATGATTTGTTTCGGACAAGAATATATTATATTGCTTCTCATAATCGCAGCATTAGTAAGCGTATTTGAATAAATGCCATGTTCAAAATATGTGTTTAATTTGGCATTAAAAATAAGGTTCCATTGCAAAGAAGCAATGTGAGAATGTGAGGGTCAATTTTTTTGAGACTATTTGGATCGTATGCAAAAATAAGAAATTATTCCCTCTAGCGGCGAATTGATTTTGCCGATTTTGTAGAGATAACAAGTACAGCGACTGGCTTATTACCGTGATTACAACAGCAGCAATACATCTGCAGCAGAATCTTGTCCAGAACAGGACACGAGCACACAAGCATAGTGAAGTTGAAGTAGCAAACGAATCATGCATGCACGTCGACGACGCTGAGTACTCGTGTGATCGTGTCAGTTGAGCATTGTTCCACGTAATTTGTCGCGGAAGATCTCGTCCAGCCTCGACGCCATCTCCGGCGACATGTGGTTCACCCAGTCTCCGGTGACCCCTTTCCTGAAGAAGGCGTCGTGTGCTATGCTGATGTACTTCCTCTCGGTGGCGCCCGTCTTGTTCGCCTCAAGGTTCTTCATGTTGTCGAAGCTGCACAGCTCCACGACGCTCGCCACGGTGCCGGCGGCCTCCTCGGCGGCCGAGAACGGCCGGCCCATGAACTCCGCCAGCTTCCTCACGTGCTCGCCGGTGTTCTGCAGCAGGTCCTCGTACTTGAGGAAGAGGACACGGTCGGGGCGCGCGACGCTCGCTTGCCAGTAGCCGAGGATGTGGTCCCACATCGGGCCGTACGGCACCGTGCCGTCGAGGACGGAGTGGAAGGTGTCGGCGAACGACAGGTCGGGCTGGAGGCGCCGGAGGAAGTGGTACAGAGAGACGACCATGTCCTTGGGGTCCCTGCATATGTAGACGACCTTGCAGCCGCCGCCGGTGGTCACCGTCTCCGGGAGCAGGGAGTACGGCGTGTGCGTGTTGATGAGGCGCGGCGACGGGAGCCCCTCGAGCTTGGCCTCTTGCCGTTTGGTGAAGATGTCCTCCATGAACGGGATGCAGGCGTGCGGGTTAAGGCGGCGCAGCGGATGGTCAGCGGCGACCGGCGGGTAGGCGTCCCGGGCCATGGCGGCGAAGGCCAACGCCTTGAGCCACGTGGTGCCGCACTTGTGGTAGCTGGTGAGGACCACATCGTCCGGGCGCGGCGTGAAGCGGCGCCGGAAGGCGAGTATGCCCGGGGCGTAGGGCTCCGGCAGCCAGAACCCCTTGTAGAGACGTCCGACGATGAACTGCTCCTTCCGCGGCAGCGCGACGACAAGGTCCCCGAACTCCTCCGCGGGATCCCGCGCCTCCGGGACGGCGCCTTTGTCGACGTCCTTGAACGGGACAGGGCCGGTCGCAGCCATGAACGAGAGCTCGAGAGCACGCACACGCACCGGGAGTTGTGGCCATCTAGGCGCTTTATAATATGGCGTCTAGGCTGGACGAGATCTTGCGCGACAAGTCACGTGGAACAGTGCTCACCTTACACGAATCCTCAGCGTCGTCGACGTGCATGATTCGTTTGCTACTTCAACTTTACTATGCTTGTTTGTGTGCTCGTGTTCTGTTAATTTGGACAAGATTCTGCTGCAGATGTATTGCTGCTGTTGTAATCACGGTAATAAACCTGTCGCTGTGCTAGTAATCTCTACAAAATCGGCTAAAATCAGTTCGCCGCTAGAGGGAATAATTTCTTAATTTTGCATACGACCCAAACAGTCTAAAAAAAAATGTAATTTTTTTGTGAAGATAGATTAATATATGATATATCTCTTCACAAATACCATGTAAGTTTAAATTCAGCTTATATAAATTAGAAAAAAAACAAATATTACTCACAATCATTTTTTTTCAGTTTATATAGGTCAAATTTTAAATTGCAAGTTTGTAGTGAGACATATCATGTTTTCGTTGATATTTGGACAGCATGCAAAACGAGAAAAGATACACTCCAGTGGTGGACAACCACGTACCTACCAAATCTCTATTCCAAATCATGCTTGTTGATTTTTATATAGAGGAATAGTTCTCGCTTTGATTTGTTCACTTAACCTGCGAGCATCACATGATTTTTTATAGCTTTCCACTAATGTGCCAAATGGACATCGGATCTGGAGTAGATAATTATTGACAAATAAAGCTACCGTACATTTGTTTATGATAGTAGGTACGACTATTCAAACATTTTAAATCACTTTAGAAGGAGATATGCTTTACTCACATGGCACGAATTTACTTGGATTACAATTACCCGTCAACACAGGAGGTTAATAACAAAACCTTTTCAAATGTAACCGAGAATAACTCGTTGCCAGCTAGACAAATCTCAAATAAGTCAACGGGCAGAGGCATGACCAACCTACATTTTGGATATCTCATGGGTGCACCTCTCCAAACCCCCCATTTCTTCTTCTCAAATTACCAACATTTGACTTTTAATAAAAACTTGTGTCACCATGGTGATTTCATGTCCATTGGCAACTAAACAATCATAAACCTACTAATTATTTAGTCAAAGACATCCCAATGATAGACGGCTGCGCTACTTTATTTAAGGTGTCATTTATCAAGAAATCAGTACTTATGGACCAAACAAAGTTAGGCGACGTACGACGATAACCCATGACTAAGTTTTCAAACCACTTTAATTTTCTTTTCAACACATTTGGCAATTGGATTGTACGGTACTTCGTTACCTTCTTACTTTTCCACTCCATCATTGAAGTACCTCATGATCTCATCCACAATACCAACTACAGATAGAAGTCAAGTTGCCTGTCCTAATGCCATATAGATATGTGAGTGTCTTAATAAAAAGTATTATTTAAAAAATCCTAGTGGCGAGCGGTGTTGCTCTGCTCACATCTGCTTCGTCCTTGCGGGCACGCCAGGTCAGAGAAGTCGTCAGTCCACGTAATCCTCTCTAAATAATAAAGCGCCCGGATGGCCGCGACTTCCGGGGCGTGCGTGCAGCGTGCTCGCGAGCTCTCTTTCATGGGTGCGACCGGCCCTGTCCCGTTCAAGGACGTCGACGACGGCGCCGTCACGGCGGCGCGGGATCCCAAGGAGGAGTTCGGGGACCTGTTCGTCGCGCTGCCGCCGAAGAAGCAGTTCCTCTCGGGGCTGCTCTACAAGGGGTTCTGGCTGCCGGAGTACTACGCCCCAGGCATGCTCGCCTTCCAGCGCCACTTCACGCCACGCCCGGACGACGTGGTCCTCACCAGCTACCCCAAGTGCGGCACCACGTGGCTCAAGGCGCTGGCCTTCGCCGCCATGGCCCGGGACGCCTACCCGCCGGCCGCTGCTGACCACCCGCTGCGCCGCCTTAACCCGCACGCCTGCATCCCGTTCATGGAGGACATCTTCACCGAACGGCAAGAGGCCAAGCTCGAGAGGCTCCCGTCGCCGCGCCTCATCAACACGCACACGCCGTACTCCCTGCTCCCGGAGACGGTGACCAATGGCGGCGGCTGCAAGGTCGTCTACATCTCCAGGGACCCCAAGGACATGGTCGTCTCTCTGTACCACTTCTTCCGGCGCCTCCAGCCCGACCTGTCGTTCGCCGACATGTTCGACTCCCTCCTCGACGGCACGGGGTCGTACGGCCCAATGTGGGACCACATCCTCGGCTATTGGCACGCGAGCGTCGCGCGTCCCGATCGTGTCCTCTTCCTCAAGTACGAGGACCTACTGCAGAACACCGGCGAGCACGTGAGGAAGCTGGCGGAGTTCATGGGCCGGCCGTTCTCGGCCGCCGAGGAGGCCACCAGCACCGTGGCGAGTGTCGTGGAGCTGTGCAGCTTCGACAAGATGAAGAACCTTGAGGTGAACAAGAGGGGCTACACCGAGGGGAAGTACAAGAACATGGCGCTGCCGCACGACTCCTTCTTCAGGAAAGGGATTGCCGGAGACTGGGTGAACCACATGTCGCCGGACATGGCGTCGAGGCTGGATGAGATCTTCCGCGACAAGTTACGTGGAACAGGGCTCACCTGACAGGAGTTCTCAGGCCTAGGTGTCGTCGTCGTCGACGTGCATAGTTTATTGTGTGCTACCTCACTATGCTTGTGTGCTCGTGTCCTGTTTTGGACAGGATGCTGCTGCAAATGTATTCATGTATTGCCGCTGTTGTGATCGCGTAATCGGCAAGATCAATTCACTAGAGATAATATTTCGTTTCAAGTATTTTTATGTAATATTTTAATCAATTCTAATAAATATTTGAGCCATATTTTAATATTGATAGTTAAAATTTAATCATACGGTCAGGATTAGCGCATGATGGACCTAATGATTGAGAGAAATGTCTGATATTATATACATATGTGGGTCTATTTACGATACCCCGTTACCTCTGGGGAGGTGATAGTTAAAACTAATCTGAACCATTGATTAAGTGTGTTTAAAATAATTAATTAAAAAAGAAAATGGGCTAACCACTATAGATTGCTTTGATCCTGAAAAGTAATCTGTATGTATATCGCCTGCATAAAAAAATTATTGATTTTTTCTAGTGCATGCGATAATTAATCTATTAGCATGCAAATTTTTTCTAACCATGAAATTCTCAACATGTGTATTATCGGACAGCCGATAGCTAGCCTCCTCCTTGAAAAAAATCCTCGCAGCTAGTTGTGTTGCTCTATTTAGATCTGGTTTCTTGGCGGACGCGCCAAGTGAGAGAAGACATTCCACCTAATCCTCTCTGAATAGTGTTATAAAGCTCAGATTGCCAAATGGGCTGGGCCTGGTGGGCGACACTAGGCCCGGCACTAGCACGACCTAGTAATACGAGTTTAGTGCTAGTGTCAGCCTGGCACTATAGGTAGTATAGTGCCTGGGTCATCACCTTGACCCATAGTGCCGGCCTAGCTCGGCACGATTTTTTGGGCTGGCCCGATAGCGGCACGACACCACCCCTGCCCAGCCATTTGATCCCTACTATCCCGCATCTCAACCGTCCGATAGCGAGGGCTTCCGTGGTATTTAACTCCGCGACACAGCGTATGTGCCCTCGAAACCCTACATTTTCCTCTCCCCATCTCACTCGCAGTCCCCTCGCCGCCTCGATGCCTCCGCCCAAAACCCTAGCGTTGCGTCCGTCTGGATCTGATGGCTCCTCCGCTGCGCTGCCAGCCCGTCGTCTTCCTCTCCGATAGGTTCGACCGTCCGACCCGCTCCCTTCCTGACCCCCTCTCGGCCTCCCCCTCTCCATCTTTTGTGCCACCGGTAGAACTGGTGGCTGCGGGCTGCGGGCCACCGATCGTCTTCACGTTGCCTTCTTCCTCTCTGGCAGCTATTATGCCAGGTACCTACCTGGCTACTCGCTCCCTCCCTGATCCCCTCCCCCTCTCCATCTCACGCGTCACAGTGCCGCCTGTTGGGTTATGGGGAGGCTACGCTAGCGTTAATTTCAAAATTTTACCCCGTTTGCCTAGGAAACATGCGTGTAATGTGATCATCGGATCGTTACCTGTAGCCACGAAACGCGCTAGGGCAGCGAAAGTAGAATTGATGAAGCGTGTTCTCGATCGACTCCGCTCAGCTCCGTCCATTCATCGGCGATAAAGACGACGCAGTCCGGCGATCTCCATGGGAAGATCAGCACCGCAGTAGCAGCGGCGCCTCTACGGTATCCACACGTACAGGGACGGGATCATCTCAAGCCGGTATGCTAGTACCACGTGGGAAGTTAGGGGAGAGACGGCCACAACCGGTGTAGCTAGGAGAGGTGGCGGCTAGGGCTAGATCGAATCAACAGCAACCATTTTTGTCTTAGCCCCTCCTCTCCTTATATAGTGCCCTCTCACGGGCCTTTAATCAGTATTAAAGCCCAACAGATCTAATCTATTCGTCTGGCCCGGAACTTCTGGTCCTAACCGGAACTTCCGAAAATAACATTTTGTACGAATTTATTTCGACCTGGAAGTTCCGGTTCCACCCAGAATTTCCGGTTCATCCAGAATTCACTTTTCAGGCATGCCCAGAACTTTTGATCCAACCGAAACTTCCGATTCCTCCAGAAATCGAAACTAAAACTGGGGCTGGTCTAGAACTTCTGGATGCTCCAGAACCCGAAACTTCCGGCCTCAAGACAGAACTTCCGGTTCCCCTAGAACTCTCTTGAGCATATTTCCATCAATCTCCTACTTGCACAAGAGCCAATTCTTGCAAGCTTTAAATCCCATCCCCTTAAGCGTGCGACCCGATAGGTTCATATGCAAACGGCCGCTACCCGGAAATCTTTTCCGGATCGCTGATCAATAGCGATACCTAGCAGCACATATTGACCCCCGAAAACATACAAATCAAAATCATATTTTCTGAACCTTGATATACTCACGCACCAATCCTTTTACCACACGACATCAGTCAAGCTCAAGGCGAGATTCATGTCACCCTTGTGATAGCTCGACACTTCACTCGAATAAGTAGTGGATTAATCATGATCAACTCTTTGATTATAGTGGTATGGCCATGCACTTTTCCAAAACAACTATCTCGAGGGGCCTATAGACTGCTCTCCCGTTATTTAGGAGGGATAAATTCCATCTTGACCGCTCACATCCCACGACATGTTTCATAACACATCAAAAAGCAACCTTTATAACTACCCAGTTACGGAATACCGTTTGGAAGTCACTAAGTGTGCACTACACATTCTGGAACCAATGGCGATCTCAGGTCTAAGGATTCTATAGGTACACCATTTGAGATGATAACTGATGGCACATCATGAATAACAATCCCAGCAGTATCTCAAAGTGGGTCTATCTAACTCCATGTTCACTAACATGAGTCCACATCACTGATTTGACATCTCCATATCTATGATCCGCGAAACATGATCATTAATCAAACAGATGTGCTAATCTATAAGTCATCACTGTCCCACATGACGATATGAGATTAGAGATCGTTTAGAATAACATCATTATAAAACAAAAAGTTTCACAAACAAGTCACATACTTGCTAATCAATATAAAATATATTTATTCAAGGAATAAAATAACCAATTATCCAAATATACATTAGTGTAGATAAGACATCTTTTCTCACATACACTAGACTCACTCACGTGCGCCTCATGCTTGGGCTGTGAGAGAGGATTAGTCAATGGATCGGTAATGTTTAAATCCATGTACACTTTGCATATCTTTACATCACCTCTATCTATGATCTCTCAGATGAGGTGATACCGTCACAGTATATGCTTGGACTTCTGGTAAGACCTAGACTCCTTGGCTTGCGCAACGGCACCACTATTATCACAATAGAGGTCCACTGGACTGGACGAACTAGGGACAACACCCAGCTCAGAAATAAATTTTCTGATCCAAACAGCGTGTTTCTAGAGCAAATCCCTAAAAGGACAATGGAATATCAGATTGACTTATCATTGACCGGACCATATCCAATAAAGTTCGGTTCCTCCGCTCGGACACCCCATTCCATTGGGACGTGCCTGGTGGAGTCAGCTGTGGAACAATTCTACACTGCTTTAGATGATCATTAAATTCATGGCTCAAATATTCACCTCCATGATCTGATCACAGAAATTTAATTGTCTTGTCTGTATGATTTTATACCTTATTCTAGAACTCATTGAACTTTTCAAAGGATTCTGACTTATGTCTCATTAGGTAGATGTAACCAAATCTACTAAAGTCGTCGGTAAAAGTAATGAAGTACTTTAATCCACCTCTGACTGTAGAACTCATTGATCCACATATATCAGTATGTACAATGACCAACAATTCATTTGCCCTCTCACTTTGACTAGTGAAAGGCGTTTTAGTCATTTTGCTAAGTAAACATGACTCGCATGGGTCAAACGATTCGAAATCAAATGACTCCAGAAGCTTATCTTTATGGAGCTTCTGCACGCGCTTTTTATTTATATGACCCAAACGACAGTGCCAAACATAGGTGGAATTCAAATCATTAAGCCGGAGCTTCTTGGTATTAACGTTATAAACATGTATATCCTCAAGATTCAGAATATATAAGCCATTCAACAATGGACAAACACCATAGAGCATACCATTCGAAAATATCGAACAACATTTGTTCTTTATTATGAATTCAAAACCGTCTTCCTCTAAACATGATGAAGAGATAATGTTTCTACCCAAGACAGGAATGAAATAACAATTATTTAATTCCAAAACTAATCCGGAGGGTAGCGACAAAGAATAAACGCCAACGGCCAACGCAGCAACTTTTGCACCATTGCCGACGCAGACATCCAATTCACCTCTTGCACACTTCCTAGTCCTTTTCAGTCCTTATAACGATTTGCAAGTATGAATCATTGATCCGGTATCAAATACCCATGAATCACTTGGACGAGTAGCAAGATTAATTTTAATAACATTTATACTTAAAGTAGAAGTCACACTTTCCTTCTTTTTCTTGAGTTCTTCTAAGTACAACTTGTAATTCCTCCGCCAATGACCAGTCTTATGGCAGTGGTGGCAAGTGTCAGAAGTAGCAGGGCTAGTCTTGGACTTTCCAGCTGGTTTAGACTTCGAGCTCGAGATCACATCTGAAGCTTTAGCATTTCCCTTACGTTTTCTTTTCTTACTATCCTTCTAAACCATCATCACATGACTATAATTCTTTTTAATGCTATTCTCAGTAGTCTTTAGCATCCTATGCAATTCAGCCATGCTTTTTTCTATGCTGTTCATATGAAAATTCAAAATGAACGGCTCGAAGCTCACCGGGAGCGATTGGAGAATCACATCCATGGCCTAATCTTGGTCAAGGGGAAAACCAAGTTTTTCTAGGCTCTCAATGTAACCAATTATCTTGATCACATGAGGACTGACTGGGCTGTCTTCTACCAACCTGCACGCAAAACAAGGCCTTTGAGGTATTGTACCTCTCAGTCCATGCTTGATTCTCAACCATGCCTTTTAGTCCCACGATCATATCCCTATGTGACTCTAGTTCGTTGGGGTGGCATCCAATGCCTTGAGGCCCAACTCCATGCCCCAAAGTCCAAAACTGTTTTGATAGCTTTGTTAAGCAAACCAATACTATGCATGTGGTTGTCCGACATCCACCCTAACTGGTCAAGATAAAAGATGGCACCCTGCTTTGGCAGACCCACCATATAATGATCAAAAATTTTGTAAGTGCAGCTATTGGAAAGGGCATCAAAGTTCTTAATTTTCTGAGAAAAACTATTCTAAAATAACAACGATGTCTACCGCACACAGAAATATAGAAGAATAGTATGATAGGAATATAAGTAAACATCACAGGCAATCGTATTAACTGTGACATAGTATGACCCGTTTTCATATGGTGATCTCCATGGTTTCTGTCCTTCGGGTCATCACGTTTCAAGCCTCCATGATCTTGTATCGGTCTATTACAGCTAATAGCACTATACTAATTACATGAACAGAAGCATCACATGTCGACGCGCATGTCATATAACATTTGAACAGCCTTGGGCTGCAATTAACCATGACACGCAGGCCATGAAAATTACATGCATGCATCATATATATCACAAGGCCATACCAGTCACAACATTCTCTGCAAAAACAAGTTAGGCGTAGAATCTACACGTGATTGGACAAGACACGGAACTTCCGACTCAAAGGCCCGGAACTTCTGGTCGAAGGACCCAAAACTTCCGAGTCAAACCCGGAACTTCCGAAATCAACCTTCTAAATCGAATTTATTTTGGCCCGGAACTTCCGGGTCACACCCGAAACTTTCAAAAATAACCTTCTGTACGAATTTATTTCAGTCCGAAACTTTCGGTCCAACAGGACCTGGAACTTCCGGTCCAACCGGAACTTCCGAAAATTACATTTTGTACAAAAATTATTTCAGCTCGGAACTTCCGGGTCACACCCAGAACTTTCGAAAATACGACGCAAAAACAATAGATCCAATATATTTCCACCACATATCACTATATATGATCGATCTAGATCGAACACTACGCACGTAGGCTCTGGTACCACTGTTGGGTTATGGGGAGGCTACGCTAGCGTTAATTTTAAAATTTTACCCCGTTCGCCTAGGAACCATGAGTGTAATGAGATCATCGGATCGTTACCTCTAGCCACGACATGCGCTAGGGCAGCGGAAGTAGAGTTGATGAAGTGTGTTCTCGATCGGCTCCGCTCAGCCCCGTCCGTTCGTCGGCGATGAAGACGACGCAGTCCGGCGATCTCCATCGGAAGATCAGCACCGCAGTAGCAGCAGCGTCTTTACGGTATCCACACGTACAGGGACGGGATCACCTCAAGTCGGTATGCTAGTACCACGTGGAAAGTTAGGGGAGAGATGTCCACAACCGGTGTAGCTAGGAGAGGTGGTGGCTAGGGTTAGATCGAATCAACAGCAGCCATTTTCATCCTAGCCCCTCCTCTCCTTATATAGTGCCCTCTCACGGGCTTTTAATCAGTATTAAAGCATAATAGATCTAATCTGTTCATCTGGCCCGGAACTTCTGGTCCTAACCGGAACTTTCAAAAATAACATTCTGTATAAATTTATTTCGACTCGGAAGTTCCAGTTCTACCCGGAACTTCCAGTTCATCCAGAATTCACCTTTCAGGCATGCCCGAAACTTCCGATCCAACTAGAACTTCTGGTTCCTCCAGAAATCGAAACTGAAACTAGGGCTGGCTCAGAACTTCCGGTCTAACCAAAACTTTCGGATGCTCCAGAACCTAGAATTTCTGGCCTCAAGCCAGAACTTCCGGTTCCCCTAGAATTCTCTTGGGCATATTTTCATCACCGCTGGCCGATCTGGCGATGGCCTGGCTGGTGCGGGACGCCTGCTCGTCATGCTAGTGCCGTGCTGGTGCTCACCTTCGCGGCGTCTTCTTTGGTTCTTCCTCTTCGGCAGCCATTGTTTTCTGGGTTTGTGAGTTGTGATTTGTGAATTGGTATACGAACTGGTATTGTTATTGTTGTACTAGTCAAATTGTATATGAACTTTGTGAACTTTGTGCTGCTGCGAATCTTGTGAATTTTGCTGTAAATTCTAAATTTTGAAATTGTGAGATTGTGAGATAGCCTGTGAGATTGTGCTATGAAATCGGAATTTTCCTAAAAAATTGCCTGTGAGACTGTGAATCTTGTTGTTCTGAATTTTGCCTGTATAGTACCCGTGCTGGCACTAGCCCGCTAGGCCGATAGTGTCGTAGTGCCGGCAAGACACTATGGAGCAGGCTTAGTGCCGTGCCTGGGCCACAACCTCGGCACGACATGATTAAGGTGTATTACCTAATAGTGTCGTGCCTATCCGTGCTAGGGCCGTGCTAGTGCCGGGCCACCCATTTGGCCACCTAAAGCTTAGATCTATTTCGTTCTGCTCAGATCTGCTTCCGGTGCGTGCGTGCTCATGGCCATGGGCACTCTTTCATGGCTGCGACCGGCCCTGTCCCGTTCAAGGATGTCGATGACGGCGCCGTCCTGGCGGCACGGGATCCCATGGAGGAGTTCGGGACCTTGTCATTGTGCTGCCGTAGAAGAAGCATTTAATCATCAGGCGGCTCTACAAGGGGTTCTGGCTACCGGAGCCCTACACCCCGGGCATGCTCGCCTTCCAATGCCGCGTCCGAATGATGTGGTCCTCACCAGCTACCCCAAGTGTGGCACCACGTGGCTCAAGGCGCTGGCCTTCGACGCCATGGCCCGGGATGCCTACCCGCTGCCCACCGCTGACCATCCGCTGCACCGCCTTAACCCGCACGCCTACATCCTGTTCATAGAGGACATCTTCACCGAACGACAAGAGGCCAAGCTCAAGAGGCTCCCATCGCCGCGCCTCATCAACACGCACACGCCGTACTCCCTGCTCCCGGAGACGGTGACCACCAGCGGCGGCTGCAAGGTCGTCTACATATGCAGGGACCCCAAGGACATGGTCATCTCTCTGTACCACTTCCTCTGGCGCCTCCAGCCCGACCTGTCGTTCGCCGACACCTTCCACTCCGTCCTCGACGGCACGGTGCCGTACGGTCCGATGTGGGACCACATCCTCGGCTACTAGCAAGCGAGCGTCGCGTGCCCCGACCGTGTCCTCTTCCTCAAGTATGGCTAGACGAGATATTCCGCGATAAGTTTCGTGGAACAGGGTTCACCTGACACGAGTCCTCGGGCCTCGGCGTCGTCGTCGTCGACGTGCATAATTTATTGTGTGCTACTTCACTATGCTTGTGTGCTCATGTCCTGTTTTGGACAGGATGCTGTAGATGTATTGCTGTTGTTGTTATCGCGTAATCGGCAAGATCAATTCAGAATTCACTGCCAGAGATAATATTTTCTTGTTTTTTGCATACAATTTGCACACAATTCACCGAGCAGGTTGTACCCGTCGCCGCGGCCGCTAAAGCCAGCACCAGGGCGACTGGTTTCGGGAGGAATGGATGCCCGGCCACCCGGGAACTGAGATTGTTGCGGTCCAGAGCTGCTTCGAGCGGCGCGCCGGTGATGTCGTTTTCGTGAGCCTCTCCAGGTGCGGCACCACTTGACTGAAGGCGCTGGCCTTCGCCACTGCGTACCCACCCGGCGATGGCACGCACCCGCCGCTCCCTCTCTTTAACAATTATCATATCAATTTTCCACAAAAATTGGGTGCAGCCTGTATGCACAGACTAAACAGTGCATATTAATATGTTGAATATTATGCTTGGATCCATCTAAAGTCGCAAACCAAAAAATCGCATGTGAAATCAGAGCAAGAAACAAGCAAGTGATGGAAATATACCCAAGAGAATTCTGGGGGAACCGAAAGTTCTGGCCTGAGACCGGAAGTTCTGGGTTCTGGAGCATCTGGAAGTTTCGGACCAGTCCCAGTTTTGGTTTCTAGAGGAACCGAAAGTTTTGGTTGGACCGAAAGTTTCGGGCCTGCCTAAAAGGTGTATTCTAGACGAACCGGAAGTTCCGGGTGAGACCCGGAAGTTTCAGGTCAAAATAAATTCAATACAGAATGTTGTTTTCGGCAGTTTCGGGCAGAAATAAATTCGTACAGAATATTATTTTCAGAAGTTTCGGGCTTGGACCAGAACTTCCAGGCCAGACGAATAGATTAGATCTATTGGTCTTTAATACTGATTAAAGCCTCATGAGAGGGCACTATATAAGGAGAGGAGAGGCTAGGACGAAAAGGCTGCTATTGCTTGTGCGATTGGAAGGCTGTTGACCTCCCCAAAACCCTAGCCGCCACCTCTCCTCTCTCTTTGCTGCACTCGCTGTGGCGGTTTCTCCCTGATCTCGCTCGTGGTACTAGCATACCGGTGCGAGGTGATCCCGTCCATGTACGTGTGGATACCGTAGAGGCACTGATGCGACTGCGGTGCTGATCTTCTCCCGTGGAGATCGCTAGACTACGTCGTCTTCATCGTCGACGAACGGACGGAGCTGGGTGGAGTTGATCGAGGACGCGCTTCACCAACTCTTCTTCCGCTGCACTAGTGCATCTCGCGTTAGAGGTAACGATCCATGATCCCATTACGCGTATGGTTCCTGGGCAAACTAGGTGGAGAAATTTTGAATTTACTGCTAGCGTAGCCTCCCCATTCCTCAACAGTGGTATCAGAGCCTACGTGCGTAGTGTTCGATCTGGATCGATCACATATAGTGATATGTGATGAAAATAGATTGGATCTATTGTTTTTGCGTCGGATTTTTAGAAGTTCCGGGTGTGATCCGGAAGTTTCAGGCTAAAATAAATTCGATTCAAAAGGTTGATTTCGGAAGTTCTGGCCTTGAGTCGGAAGTTCTGAGCCCTTCAACCCGTGGGGATGAAAACGGAGCGAAAAGTTTCCGTCTGTTCCAATAAAAAACGGAAATGGAGAGGTTTATACAGAAGCGAAAACGAAATTTTTCGGAACGGAAACAGATACGAAAGTTTTTGTTTGGAAACGGAAACAGAAACGGAACGACGATTTCCACCGAAAACGGATACGGCAACGGATATTTCGCCTAAGAAATACGGAATTTTTCTGCTTTCAGCCCATTCTCCTCCTTATCTCTTATCCGACCCATGAAAGAACACAGCCCCATCACCTGCAGGGCGCAGCAGCCAGCAGGCCACCAGCCTCTCGGTGGCTTGGCCTCACCGCGTGCAGCAGGCAGCGCCCAGCAGGCCATCACCTGAAGGCTGCCGTTGCCGTTGCCCGTTTGTCTCGCTGGGCCGCTGCCCTGTGTCGGTGATGGCATCTATCTCCATCTCTAGCGTCGCCGACGGCACGGAACAGCAGTGACCAACGGCAGCGGCTGGGATCCTTCTGCAACGCGGCGTCACTAATCGCATGCAGACTCTGAATTTCTAATGCTGGTAAATGAACAACGGGAGCACGCTTGTTTACTCTGTCAAGCACTCAAGCTGTCAGATTTTCTTTTATGTGGAGTATTTTATATGTAGTAATTTATTTGTTTTTGGAGAGTGTATCATGTATGAATCAACAATTTAGTTAGAACTTGTTAGAAAATGGGATGCTAATTTTCTATTATCGCCTGGTAGAATTGTTTTGTCTTCTGATTGTGCATCAAAACTTAGGTAAAAAATAAACGAAAGCCGAGCACCTGTTGCGATTACAATATTTTGGCAACACACAAGTCTAGGAATTTAATCTAATGCCATTTTATCTATTGGTTAGTTGGTCCTTGACTCACTATGTCTATACTCTACAGTCTATATTAACTAAAATCAATTTCCAGGAATCATTTATTTGAATCCAGGCTTACTAATTAGTAGCTTGGTAGTCTCCAAGCATACATAAATACCATGATATAAAATTACAAATAAAGATTGGGATCATGGCCCTGTCATTGCATTAGCTTAAAAACTTCACTTGTAAGATGGGGACAATTAATATTATTTCATCTCTTGTTTTTGTAGTTGGAGCAACAAAATAATAGAATCAACAATATAAAGGATGAGAATGACATGGAGGAAGACACATAGATAAAGTAACGAAAGATGGGAGTTATGGAGTTGTTTTTTCTTTATAATTATCTTTGAACTTCGAACCATTCATATTTAAGAATTATGTGTTATAAGTATATAATATGTATTCCGAGAGATATTCGATCCGTATTCGTATCCATTCCTTATTCGATCCGTATTCATTTTCGATACTATCCGTTTTCGTATTCGTTTTCGAGATATCCGTTTCCGTTTCCGTTTCCGTTAAAAAATAAGGAAACCGATATGGTAACATCTATTCCCGTCCGTTTCCGCTCCGTTTTCATCCCTAATCTGGAGCACTATTCATTCGAGCTGCCAATTGGCAAAACTCAACAGCACATGCATGGGCTTCTCGCTTTGATCCTTTTCCTTTTCGTTTCTAAACAGCGCAAAAGGAGTTAATAACCAGCTGGAGAACTTGCAACGGCTGTATTATTGTACTGATTTCTATTATCACCTCAATTAATGGTTTCAGAAATTAGAAACAGTAAAACTATCTAAAAATAAGTTATTTATATGAACAAAACTATAAATTTGTATAACAAATGTGTTAGAGAATCCATGCGAGAGAATCAAGTTTGAAACTTGGTCGATCCACTTGATGGTGTAAAAACTATCGAGTGTATTCTGGATGAAGTGAAAGTTCCAGGTGAGACCCGGAAGTTCTGAGTCAAAATAAATTTCGATACAGAATGTTGTTTTCGGAAGTTTCGGTTGGACCAGAAGTTTCGGATCCAGAAGTTCCAGTTGGGCCAAAAGTTCTGGGCAGAAATAAATTCGTACAAAATATTATTTTCAGAAGTTCCGAGCCTAGACCAGAACTTCCGGGCCAGACGAACAGATTAGATCTGTTGGACTTTAATACTGATTAAAGGCCCATGAGAGGACACTATATATGGAGAGGAGGGGCTAGGACGAAAAAGATGTTGTTGCTTGTGCGATTAGAAGGCTGTTGACCTCCCCAAAACCCTAGCCGCCACCTCTCATCTCTCCTTGCTGCACTCGCTGTGGCCGTTTCTTCCTGATCTCGCTCGCGGTACTAGCATACCGGTGCGAGGTGATCTCGTCCCTGCACGTGTGGATACCGTAGAGACACTGCTGCAACTGCGGTGCTGATCTTCTCCCGTGGAGATAACCGGACTACGTCGTCTTCATCGCCGACGAACGGACGGAGCTGGGCGGAGTTGATCGAGGACGCGCTTCACCAACTCTTCTTCCGCTGTACTAGCGCGTCTCGCGTTAGAGGTAACGATCTATGATCCCATTACACGTATGATTCCTAGGCGAACTGAGTAGAGAAATTTTAAATTTACTGTTACCGTAGTCTCCCCATTTCTCAATAGCAAGATGAGCGTCTCACCCCCATACTTCCTCCACGGCCACCGCCTCACACCCGCGGTAGTGCTACTGCCCAGCGCTCGCGCCTCCACCGTCATGCCCCTGCCGCCATTGCGCGCGGCGGGATCGACGATTGTGGGCGTTGTCGTCCGTGTAGAGCTCTAGCGTCGACACGAGCAATAGTGATGTGACCACGATATTAGCGGAGGCTTCGCGGAGCTGAGCCAGAGCCGCGGTGCTCTCAAACTGCCTGGCGAACAAATTGGAGCAACTGGCTACACGTCGTTGGATACAAAATCTATATACATGTCAACAATCTAGGGGGTAGTATGCACTGTTTAGTCTGTACATACAGTCTCCACCTAATTTTTTTCCTCAATTTTCATAGTGAGTTTTTTAAAATATCCTAAAATGCTCTTAAAACATTTTAACACACTCCAAATATCTTTATACACGGAAACTTCTACTCATATTTTTAAAACAGAATAAATAAAAGTAATAAAAATTAAATTCTTAATTATTACACACAAATCTAATATTTGAAATATATAAAAAATCATAAAGAATAGTTATTCCCTTGATACGAAGGTAGTACACGGTACGCAGACAGCCCAAAGCTGTACCTGTACGTACTTGTCATGTTGAGTCGTTTCATCCAGATAGAAGGGTGCACAAGCAGCAAGATCATAGCACGCTAAAACTGATATCTTTTGTAAAAAATATTTTTACATAAGAATTTAATTATTACACACAAATCTAATATATGAAATATATTTCTTAGGGCTTGCTGAAATTTTTAAATAAGTTTATAAAATTTAATTTTTGTTAATAAATTGCCTGGAAAGTTGGGAGGGCATCAATCGCCTGAAATTTTTGCAGCATCTCAATTTCCAAGACTCCAACTGCGCCAAGCGCCGAGCTC
>KE373345.1:707365-722044 GCA_000418225.1 Zizania latifolia | reverse complement strand
ATGCATTACCAACACATCTAATCTAATCTAATCTAAGAGTTTATAAGAGAATTATTCTCTTTAATGAACTCTATGTCTTGTCAGGGATCCACCTTAGGATTGCAATTAGGCTTGCTTCTCTTTTCACTGCAATTCGTTCGAGGGGAGGTTATCTTTTTCTATTGTAAGTTTGCAACTATCCTCCTTTATCAAATTTGATAATTAATACAATTTTATCTTTTATTTTATCAGAATGAATGCAGTACGGAAGTATTCGAACTTCAACCAGACCAAAACCCGCTGCCTTATTGCTCGGTCACACTATTTATTTGTTATTGGTCAATTCCATTTCGATTACATAAAAACGAGGGGTATTTCATCCACATGAGCGGTGTAATTAATAGTACTTATCATCCTCTTCACCTAACAAAAACCTCGTATCAAGCAATAAGCTAACATTTTTAATATCTTGTTAGTAACCCTAATCTATATTTCTTGGTGATTGCCCCAGCCTTTACGAGGCCGGAATGGAAGCAACTTCGACCACATTTCCCGAGTACTATGATCGAAATCGAACGCATCTTTTAGCCGATTATTGTGCTAGCGCTTTATCACTACCAGTGACAGAGAAAAAGTTTGCAAAAGGATAACATTCCTAAGGACTCCTAAAGGAGACAACAGTAGGCAGTATACTATGCAAAAGCAACCACTTGCAATAAAGTCGAAAATTCAGCGAAAAAAGATTCACTCACCATCGGCAAAAATGTATACTTAACCATTAAGCTACTTGAGCTACTTGCTAGTGGAGCGGCATGAGATTACTGCTCCATTGTCTTATAACAACGACAAGAGTCATGTGAAAATATATCAATGTTTAGTTTCTCAAATTGATTATTTGTGTATCATATAAGTCTAACTTCTGTAATTTTTTAATCTAAAAATTAGTTTACAGAGTAACACGTATATTTCTTCTACTTTTTGATAGCTATGTAGCGTGGATTGGTATGCCATCTATCAAATGATTCAAATTTTGTCTTCTAGAGTAGTACTCCCGTCCATAGATGTTACGTGTATAAGGATACAACACCGAGACGAAGAAACCGTAATTTTTATCATTGATCGGTGCAAAAATATGGACATATCGCTTCGTTTTTCTAGTCATAGCCCATAATTACTTTGTTTTCCTGCAAAAACTGATTTAAAAATAATAACGTATTGAAGAATCACGTGGAACCCAAATAGTCATTAATGCATTGATATGTTGATGAAGTAATACACAGATTAAAGTTAAATTTTTTATTTTTCGTTGGGCACATGTTTTAACGGAGTGAGTACTTATCACATCAATCATCCATCATTTAATTTCATTCCTTTCTTACCATAACAATTTTCTCGCTTTACACATAACTCTAATTAAATAAGAGATGCCATTATCTTTTCCTTTGTCCTTATATTTTAAAAAACATAGAAGTATTATTGTAGGACAGAGGGTGCATATTATAGTACTTGTATTTCAAAAGTTAAGACCGAACGAAATATAAATTAATGTTAAAATTCAAACTCAAATTCAAAATTGTCTGCGGAGCCCAGTTTGGTTATATACACCACACGCATTTTTCTTATTTATAACGGATAATAAATTCGTAATACAACACGGTAATCTTGCTGACACGTGCATGACAAGTTCGTAGCATGCATGCAGTTCGTTCGAATTCAACTAACCCGAGCACACGCACTAGCTATGATGTGTAGTAGCTGCGCTGCAGACGAAGCTCGCATCGATCACGGCGGAGTAGTTAAGCCCGGAAAAGGGCGGCGACCGGCGCGGCGAAGACGAGGGCTAACAGCCTCGTGCAGAAGACGGCGCTGGCCACGACGGCGCCGGCGGAATGCAGGATCAGGAAGTACAGCGCGGGGATCGCCGCGAACGCAGAACGAGATATCAGCATCCCGGCGGCGCCCGGGGCCCTCATGATGACGACGGCGCAGCACCGCCCGCAGCCGGCGACGAACCAGAGGCCGTGGCCGAAGAAGCAGACGACGCGGACGAGCGCCCTGCTGACCACGACGGCGACGGCGCGCAGGAAAACCCCGCAGTACCAGACGAGGGCCATGAGGAGGATCCCCGTGGCGATGCGATGCGCGGCCGGGGGCGCCGCGGCGACGCCGGCCTGGAGCCACCTCCAGAGCGCCTCCATGTCACACCAGATGGTGTGTCATCGTCAAGCTCAGCTGCTGAACAGCTGAAGGAGGAAGCAGAGAAGCTGGTGAAGAATGGTGAGATGGCACATGCGATGGAAATGGTAGCGGAAGAAGACATGGGCGCGAAGCTTGCTGTTTGAAGGTCTACTGGAGTATGGTGGAAAGCTGTAATCCGGAAATGAAAGCGTAATTGTAAAATGTGCTAGCTCAGCAGAAGACGTATTATGTCGCTAGTATAAATATGCCGGATGGCAAACAGAGGCGTGCAGTTCAAGAAAGAAATAGAATTCCGTTTTCCATTTTGCTTTGTGTTCTTCCTGTGTGCACTGTGAATTCTGGTTGCGTTACTCCTTCGTCGGTGATTTCGTCGCCGACGGCGAGGCCGTAACAATTCTAATATCAGAGCACGGTGGTGAGATTGAAACTTTGCTTGCTGTATTCCCTTGGTTGGCTGGTAATTTTTTCCCATAGTGAGGTTGGCGATCACCTTTTGGCTTGATCTCGGGGGTTCAGCCGATTCGAGGTACGAACAGTTTAATCTGGCGTGACAAAACTTACAGACCAAGCAAGTATTTGCTGCTGTGACTGGGATGGAAGAGAAGGTGCTGGAAGAAGTGGCTGCTTTGGCCGTGAAGTTGGAAGGGATAGATCTCAAGTTGGAAGTGCACCAGGAGAGGTTGGATCAGATGCAAATAAAGATCGATCTGTCCATGGCTACGATGGTGCAGTTTCAACAGGATCACGAATTTGGTGCTCAAAGGAACATGACTCAAAGGAATCCAGTTCATGATCCTTTAGGGTCCCAACAGGTGGAAGGAGGTGACAGAGATCGACAGGGATGGGATAATCAGCAGAGAAGGTCAGATATGCCTCGGATGGATTTCTCTAAATTCAATGGAATGGATGCTAGAGTGTGGATAGATAATTGTTTGACGTATTATGAGATGTGCCAAATCCCTGATGTTTTTCGAGTTGCTGCTGCATCTTTGAATTTAATTGGTAAAGCAGCTCACTGGTATAAAGCGTGGAAACAGACTTTTGGCCGTCATGATTGGACTGATTTCAGTCAAGCTGTATTGAAGGAATTTGAGGCAAACACTCAGCATGTGAAAATGAATGAAGTCCTCAGGTTGAGACAAACAGACACAGTGGATGAGTATAAAAGCAATTTTGATACATTAGTGTATCATATCAGGTTGTATGACCTGACTAGTGTGGGGGAAGTTTGGTAGATTAGCCGGTTTATCTTTGGACTGAAGGATGAGATTAGGTTACATGTTCAGTCCAATGTGCCATAAACTTTAACACATGCTTACCATTTAGCTTTGGCAAAAGAAGGTTTGTCTGGATTGACACACAACAACAACAAATGGGCTGACAAGGGTGCAGCCATGGCTAAACATGATGATAAGCAGCAGTTTGCCACAGGGGATGTTTGGAATGATGGAAATATGTCCAAGAGAATTCTGGGGAACCGAAAGTTCTAGCTTGAGACTGGAAGCTCCAGGTTCTGAAACATCCGGAAGTTTCGGTTTGACCGGAAGTTTTGGGCCAGCCCTAGTTTCGGTTTTTGGAGGAACCAGAAGTTTCGGTTGGACCGAAAGTTCTGGGCCTGCCTGAAAAGTGTATTCTGGATGAACCGGAAGTTCCAAGTGTGACCTGAAAGTTTCAGGTCAAAATAAATTCGATACAGAATGTTATTTTCGGAAGTTCCGAGTCCGAAAGTTCTGGTTGGACCGGAAGTTCCGGACTGAAATAAATTCATACAGAAGGTTATTTTCGGAAGTTTTGGGTCTAGACCAGAACTTTCGGGCCAGACGAACAAATTAGATCTATTGGGCTTTAATACTGATTAAAGGCTCATGAAAGGGCACTATATAAGGAGAGGAGGGGTTAGAACGAAAGTGCTGCTGTTGGTTGTTGCTTTAATCTAACCCTAGCCGCCACTTCTCCTACCTACACCGGTTGTGGCCATCTCTCTCCTAACCTCCCGTGCGGTACTAGCATACCGGCTTGAGGTGATCCCGTTCCTGTACTTGTGGATACCGTGAAGGCACCGCTGCTACTGCGGTGCTAATCTTCCCGTGAAGATCGCCGGACTACGTCGTCTTCATCGTTGACGAACGGACGGAACTGAGCTGAGCCGATCGAGGACGCGCTTCATCAACTCTACTTCCGCTGCCCTAGCGCGTCTCGTGGCTAGAGTTAACGATCTATGATTCCATTACACGCATGGTTCCTAGGCGAACAGGATAAATTTTTTGAATTTAATGCTAGCGTAGCCTCCCCATAACCCAATAGTGGTATCAGAGCCTACGTACGTAGTGTTCGATCTAGATTGATCATTTATAGGTGATATGTCGAATTTTCAGAAGTTCCGGTTAGACCGAAAGTTCAGGGCCAAAATAAACTTCGAAACAGAAGGTTATTTTTGGAAGTTCCGGGTGTGACTCGAAAGTTGTGGGCCAAAATAAATTCGATACAGAAGGGTGATTTTGGAAGTTTCAGTCTTGAGTCGGAAGTTCCGGACCCTTCGACCAGAAGTACCAGGTCTTTGAGCCAGAAATTCTGGATCCAGTTTTCAGTCACGCTTAGATTCTGCGTCTAACTTATTTTTGTAGAGAATATTGTGACTGGTATGGCCTTGTGATGTATATGATGCATGCATGTAATTTTTATGGCCTACGTGTTATGGTTAATTGTAGCCTAAGGCTGTTCAAATATTATACGATATGCGTGTCGACATATGATACTTCTGCTCATGTAATTAGTATAGTGCTATTAGATGTAATAGACTGATACAAGTTCATAGAGGCTTGAAGCGTGATGACCCGAAAGACAGGAACCATAGAGATAAAGATCACCATGTGAGAAGGGTCATACTATGTTACAGTTAATATGATTGTCTGTGATGTTTACTTATGTTCATGTCACACTATTCTTTCATGTTTTGTGTGCGGTGGCATCGTTATCATGTTAGAATAGTTTTCCTCAGAAAATTAAGAACTTTGATGCCATTTCCAATAGCCACACCTACTAAAGTTTTTGATCATTGTATGATGGGTCTGCCAAAGCAGGATGTCATCTTTTATCTTAACCAATTATGGTGGATGTCGGAAACCACATACATAGTATTGATATGCTTAACAAAGCTATCAAAACGGTTTTGGGCTTTGGGGCATGGAGTTGGACGTCGAGGCATTGGATGCCACCCCAACGAACAAGAGTCACATAGGATATGATTAGCAAGTTGTTGCTTACCTATGTCACTAATCTTCTAGCAGTGATATCAAAACTCACTAGGAGTTAGTTGGATATGGATCTTGTCCCACTATATGTCGTAAGAGGGAAAACGATTGTATATCATGTAGTGGAGCAACTTTTATTTTGATAGAAGATTCATATAGCATAGTGCGAACCATTGTACATACTGATGTATGTGGACCAATGAGTTCTACGGCCAGAGGTGGTTTTCAGTACTTTGTTACTTTTATTGACGACTTTAGTAGATTTGGTTACATCTACTTAATGAGGCATAAGTCAGAATCATTTGAAAAGTTCATGGAGTTCCAGAATGAGGTACAAAATTATATAGGCAAGACAATTAAATTTTTGTGATCGGATCGTGGAGGTGAATATTTGAGCCATGAGTTTAATGATCATCTAAAACAGTGTGAAATTGTTCCACAACTGACTCCACCAGACACGCCTCAATGGAATGGGGTGCTCGAGCGGAGGAACCAAACTTTGTTGGACATGGTCCGGTCAATGATGAGTCAATCTGATCTTCCATTGTCCTTTTAGAGATCTGCTCTAGAAACTGCTGCTTTCACATTAAACAGAGTTCCATCTAAATCTGTAGAGATAACACCATATGAGATATGGACTGGGAAGCGTCCTGGGTTATCTTTTCTAAAGATATAGAGTTGTGAGGCCTATGTAAAATGTTTGACGTCTGATAGGCTCACTCCCAAATCTGATAAATGCTTCTTTGTGGGGTATCCTAGGAAAACCAAAGGATATTACTTCTATAACCGGAAGGAAGGCAAAGTGTTTGTCGCCCAGAATGGTGTTTTTCTCGAGAAAGAGTTTCTCTCGAAAGGGGTTAGTGAGAGTACGGTGTGACTCGAAGAGGTTTGAGAACCAATAGAAAGTATTTCAGCTCCTACTGAACCGCAACTCGATATGCAAGATGTTGCAGAACCTGTTGTCGAGACACCAGCCCCACGTCAGTCAGAGAGTTTGAGTCGTGCGCCCGAGTAGTTTGCATTTTTGACCGCTAGGCAGTACGACATATTATTATTTGACAATGATGAACCTAAGACCTATGCGAATGAGGTGATGGGACCAGACTCTGAGAAATGGTTTGGAGCCATATGATCCGAGTTAGAATCCATGCGAGAGAATCAAGTTTGGAACTTGGTCGATCCACCTGATGGCGTACAAACTATTGAGTATAAATAGATTTTTAAGAAAAAGTGAGACGTTGATGGAAATATTCGCATCTATAAGGCACGATTGGTGGCGAAAGGTTTCAAACAGATTCAAGGTGTTGATTATGATGAAATATTGTCGCCCGTCGCTATGCTAAAGTCTATCTAGATCATCCTAGCAATTATCATATATTATGACTATGAGATATGGTAAATGGATGTCAAAACGGCTTTCCTTAATGGAAACCTAAGTCAGGATGTGTACATGACACAGCCTGAAAGTCTTGACGATCCAAAGAATGCTGGAAAAGTTTACAAACTGCAAAGGTCCATTTATGGGCTGAAACAGGCTTCTCGGAGTTGGAATCTTCGTTTTGATAAAGTGATCAAAGGGTTTGGTTTCATCAAGAATGAAGAAGAGCCTTGTATTTACAAAAAGGCTAGTGGGAGCGCACTTATATTTCTAGTCTTATATGTAGATGACATATTATTGATCGAAAATGATATTCTAATGCTTGATGCTGTTAAATCTTTGTTTAGGAAAAGTTTCTCAATAAAAGATCTTAGAGAGGCAGCATACATTTTGGGTATAAAGATCTATAGAGATAGGTCGAGAAGGCTAATTGGATTAAGCCAAAGCATTTACATTGACAATGTATTGAAACGGTTCAATATACAGAATTCCAAGAAATATTTTCTGCCACTGTCACATGGTGTTACTCTCAGCAAGAGTCAGTGTTCTTTGACACCTCATGAGCTGGAGAAGATGAGTGTGATCCCGTATGCCTCCGCAATCGGGTCCATCATATATGCCATGCTTTGTACACGCCCAAATATTTTTTATGCTCTAAGTGTTACAAGTAGATACTAATCAAACCTGGTGAAAATCACTAGGCGATAGTAAAAAGAGTATCCTTAAGTACTTGAGAAGAAATGAGGATATGTTCCTAGTCTATAGAGGTGAGGATGAGCTCGTTGTAAATGGTTACACCGACGCTAGTTTCTAAACCTAAGGAGACGATTCACGATCGCAGTCTAGATTTGTGTTTTGACTTAACAGAGGCGCAGTGAGTTGGAAGAGTTCCAAGCAAGAAACAGTTGTAGATTCAACAACGGAGGTCGAGTATATAGCAGCTTCTGAAGCTGTAAAGGAGGCTGTTTGGATCAGAAAGTTTGTTTCTGAGTTGGATGTTGTCCCTGGCGCGTCCAGTCCAGTGAACCTCTATTGTAATAATAGTAGTGCCATTGAGCAAGCCAATGAGCCTAGGTCACACCAGAAGTCTAAGCATATACTTCGACGTTATCACCTCATCCGTGAGATCATAGATAGAGGTGATATAAAGATATGCAAGGTGCACACGGATTCAAACGTTGCCGAACCATTAATGAAACGTTTCTCGCAGCCCAAGCATGAGGCGCACTTGAGCTCTATGGGTATTAGATACTTACGTGAGTGAGTCTAATGTACATTTGGATAATTAGTTGTTTTGTTTCTTGAATAAATGTCTTTTACATTGATCAGCAAGTATGGGACTTGTTTGTGAAACTCTTTGTTTTATAATGATGTTATTCTAAACGATCTCTAATCTCATATCGTCATATGAGACAATGATGATTTATAGATTAGCACATATGTCTGATTAATGATCATGTTTTCCAGATCATAGACATGAAGATGCCAAATCAGTGATGTGGACTCATGTTAGTGAACATGGTGTTGGATAGACCCACTTTGAGATACTGTTGGGATTGTTATTTTTAATATGCCATCAGTTATCATCTCAAATGGTGTACCTGCAGAATCCTTAGATCTAAGATCGTCATTGATTCTAGAATGTATAGTGACGCACTTAGGGGCTTCCAAACGCTATTCCGTAACTGGGTAGTTATAAAGGTTGCTTTCGGATGTGTTATGAAACATATCGTGGGATATGAGCGGTCAAGATAGAATTTATCCCTCCTAAATAACGGGAGAGACGTCTCTGGGCCCCTCGAGATAGTTGGATTGGAAAAGTACATGGCCATGCCACTATAATTAAGAGTTAATCATGATTAATTCACTACTTAATCGAGTGAAGTGTCGAGCTATCACAAGGGTGGCACGAATCTCGCCTTGAGCTTGACTGATGTCGTGTGGTAAAGGGATTGGTGCGTCAGTATATCAAGATTCAGAAAATATGATTTTGATTTTATATACTTTCGGGGATCAATATGTGCTGCTAGGTACCGCTATTGATCAGCGATCCGGAAAGGGTTTCCGGGTAGCGGCCGTTTGCATATGAACCTATCGGGTCACACGCTTAAGAGGATGTGATTTAAAGCTTACAAAAATTGGCTCTTGTGCAAGTGGGAGATTGATGGAAATATGCCCAAGAGAATTCTGGGGAACCGGAAGTTCTGGCTTGAGACCGAAAGTTCCAGGTTCTGGAGCATTCGGAAGTTCCGGTTAGATCGAAAGTTCTAGGCCAGCCCCAGTTTTGGTTTCTGGAGGAACCAGAAGTTCTGAGCCTGCCTAAAAAGTGTATCTTGGATGAACCGGAAGTTCCGGGTGTGACCCGAAAGTTTTGGCTTGAAATAAATTCGATACAGAATGTTATTTTCAGAAATTCCGGTTGGACCGGAAGTTCCGAGTCCGAAAGTTTCGGTTGGACCGGAAGTTCCGGACTGAAATAAATTCATATAGAAGGTTATTTTCGGAAGTTCCGGGCCTGGATCAGAACTTCTGGGCCAGACGAATAGATTAGATCTGTTGGGCTTTAATACTGATTAAAATCCCATGAGAGGGCACTATATAAGGAGAGGAGGGGCTAGGACGAAAGGGCTGCTGTTGGTTGTTGCTTTGACCTAACCCTAGCCGCCATCTCTCCTGGCTACACCGGTTGTGGTCGTCTCTCCCCTAACCTCCCGCGCGGTACTAGCATACTGGCTTGAGGTGATCCCGTCCCTGTACGTGTGTATACCGTGAAGGCACCGCTGCTACTGCGGTGCTGATCTTTCCATAAAGATCGCTGGACTACGTCGTCTTCATCGCCGACGAACGGACGGAACTGAGCGGAGCCGATCGAGGACGCGCTTCATCAACTCTACTTCCGCTGCCCTAGCGCGTGTTGTGGCTAGAGGTAACGATCTATGATCCCATTACACACATGGTTCCTGTGTGAACAGGGTAAACATTGTGAATTTAATGCTAGCATAACCTCTCCATAACTTAACATGGAAGGCTCTACAACTCAAAGAGTACAGAAGGATAAATGGATTATGTTTCAAGTGTGTGGACCAATATGCACCAAACCATGTCTGTCCACCATAACCAGGGGCTCAAGTTCATGCAATAGAAGTGTTGGATCATACTGAAATATTACCTGATAAGATACTGGATGTGGTTTTGGGGGATCAGTGCTGGGAGATGATAATCAATTTTTCTTGTCAATGAATGCTATGGCTGGGTTACAAGGTAGCACAATTAAACTCCAGGCTTTGATACAAAAGCAGACCATACTAGTGCTTGTTGATTCAGGCAGTTCACATAGCTTTATGAATGAGTCATGTTAAAAGTGTTGGAGCTATCTACAGAACCAATAACACCTATCAGAGTTAAGGTGGCTAATGGAGCAATGCTGAATTGTACTAGAAAAGTTTCACAGTTGGAGTGGTGGATCCAGGGCATTACTTTTTGTCATTATATGAAAGTTTTGCACCTGTCAGTTTGGTACAAAGGGAATCAGATAACTCTGAAAGGTTGGTATGAAGGTGTGGCATCTGATCCAGAGAAGACAAAAACAATGTTGCATTGGCCTGTTCCTCAATCCATTTCTGAGATGAGAGGGTTCTTGCGCTTGACCGGGTACTACCATAAGTTTGTTCGCAACTATAGTATTCTGACCAAGCCATTAACTGTCCTGTTGCAGAAAGCCAAAACGATCATTGAGAAGCTGGGTTCTGTGGCATACAAGCTGGAATTACCAGAAGGGGCATTGATTCATCCGGTATTTCACGTCTCAGAGCTCAAACAGCATGTTCCACAGCATACACCAGTTTTTTCAGAACTACCGGCGAAATTGGAGTTGGATGTTTTGGATTTGTTGCCCACTCAAATTCTGGACAAACGCTTGGTGAAACGTGGTAATTCAGCACTAGTTCAGCTATTGGTTAAATGGGAGACATTGCCGATTGATTGTGCTACCTGGGAAGACTACGATGTGCTGCGAGCCCATTTTCCAGCTGCTGTTATTTGGGAGGAGGCATTGGCTAAAGGGGGAGGCAATGTCACACCAGATGGTGTGTCATCGTCAAGCTCAGCTGCTGAACAGCTGAAGGAGGAAGCAGAGAAGCTGGAGAAGAATGGCGAGATTGCACATGCGATGGAAATGGTAGCGGAAGAAGACATGGGCGCGAAGCTCGCTGTTTGAAGGTCGGCTGGAGTATGGTGGAAAGCTGTAATCCGGAAATGAAAGCATAATTGTAAAATATGCTAGCTCAGCAGAAGACGTATTCTGTAGCTAGTATAAATATGTCGGATGGCAAACAGAGGCGTGCAGTTCAAGAAAGAAATAGAATTCCGTTTTCCATTTTGCTTTGTGTTCTTCCTGTGTGCGCTGTGAATTCTGGTTGCGTTACTCCGTCGGCGATTTCGTCGCCGCCGGTGAGGCCGTAACACTCCAGAGGGGGGACCAGCTCGTAGGACACGCTCGCGAGCGCGGCGAGGAGGCCGGCAAAGAGGTCCGAGACGAGCTGCCCCATGCCAGAGCTAATGCCCGTGGCGGCGTCGGAGATGGCCGCGCTGCGCTGCCATGCAGGAGCTTCCTTGCTGCTGTGTCCATGGAATCCATGTCCAGCTCTTAGCTAGTTCACACCTATAGTGTAGTTTCTGTATTGCACACTGCAGCTATGAATTTGAGGCAGAAGGTCATCATATAGGGTGATCACCACGGTTATAATGTATTTGTTTCCCTAATTTTTTTAAGTCAAATTTATTTAAATTTGACTATATTTTTAAAAAATATATTAACATTGATAATATCAAATAAATACATCAGTAAAATATATTTAATGGTTGATTTAATAAAACTAGTTTGATGTTGTAACTGTTAGTATATCTTTTCATAAAATTAGTCAAAGTTAAAGAAAAATCTAAACGACATACATTATGAAACGGATAAAGTACAATTTAACAGAAACAATGTTCATTATCTTACTACAACCACTACCACAGAAACAGCCTTTAGTGACGGAGCTTTACTGACGGATCAATGACGCGCGTCAGTAATACATTTGTAGCGACAGACTATTTTACATGCGTCAGTAATATTGTATTATTAGTGACAGGTTGTAGTCTCACCCGTCACTAAAGATGGGGCACCCCGTTAGTGACAGGTCACGGTACGACCCGTCACTAAAGATCACACACTATAGTGATGGGTTATGTTGACATCCATCACTAAAGAGGGGCACCCTCATTAGTGACGGGTGTCGATACCACCCGTCACTATAGGGTGTGACCTTTAGTGACGCTTGTTATTTTACTCACGTCACTAAAGCATCCGCAACCCTAAGGCCACCATTAGTGACGTCTTTTTAGGGATAATCGTCACTGATAACAAGTATTTAAGGATCTTAGATTCACCGAGCTCCACACTTATTGCTTCCACCAGCCGTCGACTTCACCCTTATCCCATAACTACCGATCGGCCGCAGTTAAGTCCCCAGCCACCGGCCGGTCAACCTGAGATGGCGACCAACAAGTTCCGTGGAACAGGGCTCACCTGACACGAGTGCTCGTCGACGTGCATAATTTATTGTGTGCTACTTCACTGTGCTTGTGTGCTCGTGTCCTGTTTTGGACAGGATGCTGCTGCAGATCTATTGCTGCTGTTGTGATCGCGCAATTGGCAAGATCAATTCAGAATTCACAGCCAGAGATAACATTTTCTTGTTTTTGCATACAATTTGCACACAATTCGCCGAGCAGGTTGTACCCGCCACCGCGGCCGCTAAAGCCAGCACCAGGGCGGCTGGTTCCGGGAGGAATGGATGCCCGGCCGCCCGGGAACCGAGATCGTTGCGGTCCAGAGCCGCTTCGAGCGGTGCACCGGCGACGTCGTTTTCGCAGGCCTCTCCAAGTGCGGCACCACCTGGCTGAAGGCGCTGGCCTTCGCCACCGCGTACCCGCCCGGCGACGGCACGCACCCGCCGCTCCATCTCTTTAACAATTATCATATCAATTTTCTGAAAAAAATTGGGTGCAGCCTGTTTGCACAGACTACACAGTGCATACTAAGTATGTAGATTTTGTATCCAACGGCGTGTAGCCTGTGGCTTTGGTTTATAAGTTTATTCGCCAGGCAGCTTGAGAGCACCACGGCTCCGGCTTGGCTCCGCGAAGCCTCCGCTGGTACCGTGGTTGCATCTTCGTCGCTCGCGTTAATGCTAGAGCTGACGAGGACATGGACGACGGCGCCCACCACCGTCGATCCCGCCGCGCGCAAGGGCGGCAGGGGCACGACGGCGGAGGCGCGGGCACTGGGCAGCGGCACTACCGCGTGGGTGAGGCGGCGGCCGTGGGGGAACTACGCGGCGGAGATCCGCATTTCGTGGGGGTGAGGCGGCGTCGTGTTCCGCGTGCAGGGCGCCATGGTGCTGCTCAACTTCCCATCGGCCGTAGCGACGAATGGCGCCCATGGTGGGGACGGCGGGCAAGCAACCGGCCCACCGCGCCACTGCACAGGAGCTGTACCTTAGCCACGCAGGAACTGTACCTGAGTAGGACTCGTCCGTCGCGGCCACCTCCTCAGCAGTGTTGAAGGTGCCGAGCCACAGCCGTGCGTTGTGCCGTGCCGTGCTCCTAAAATGTTTCTCCTTTGTTGTCTCCTGCAATGGAGTGCAAATTTGGTGTGTGTTGACCAAATGTGTAATACAAAGTCCTGGTGTAATGTTTGTTGTTGAGATGTTTAGCTTTGGCACTGCTCTCTGAAATTCCCTAGTTTTGAAGAATTTCAATCCTAGTTCTAATCGAATTAAAGCACATTGTAATTTGATTCGGATTAATATATTGAATATTATGCTTGGATCCATCTAAAGTCGCAAACCAAAAAATCACATGTAAAATCAGAGCAAGAAACAAGCAAGACGAGCGCCTCACCCCCATACTTCCCCCACGGCTGCCGCCTCACCCCCGCGGTAGTGCCGCTACCCAACGCTCGCGCCTCCACCGTCGTGCCCCCGCCGCCCTTGCGTGCGGCGGGATCGACGATGGTGGGCGCTGTCGTCCGTGTCCTCATTAGCTCTGGCGTCGACGTGAGCGACGGTGATGTGACCACGACATTAGCGGAGGCTTCGCGGAGCCGAGCTGAAGCCGCGGTGCTCTCAAACTGCCTGGCGAACAAATTGGAGCCACTGGCTACACGCCGTTGGATACAAAATCTGCACGCCGTTGGATACAAAATCTGCATACGTGTCAACAATCTAGAGGTAGTATGCACTGTTTAGTCTGTACATACAGTCTCCACCTAATTTTTTCCTCAATTTTCATAGTGAGTTTTTTAAAATCTCCTAAAAATGCTCTTAAAAACATTTTAACACACTCCAAATATCTTTATACACGGAAACTTCTACTCATATTTTTAAAACAGAATAAATAAAAGTAATAAAAATTAAATTCTTAATTATTACACACAAATCTAATATTTGAAATATATAAAAATCAGAAAGAATAGTTATTCCCTTGATACGAAGGTAGTACACGGTACGCAGACAGCCCAAAGCTGTACCTGTACGTACTTGTCATGTTGAGTCGCTTCATCCAGATAGAAGGGTGCACAAGCAGGAAGATCATGGCACGCTAAAACTGATATCTTTTGTAAAAAATATTTTTACATAAGAATTTAATTATTACACACAAATCTAATATTTGGAATATATTTTTTAGGGCTTGCTGAAATTTTTAAATAAGTTTATAAAATTTAATTTTTGTTAATAAATTGCCTGGAAAGTTGGGAGGGCATCAATCGCCTGAAATTTTTGCAGCATCTCAATTTCCAAGACTCCAACTGCGCCAAGCGCCGAGCTC
>KE373345.1:683484-701830 GCA_000418225.1 Zizania latifolia | reverse complement strand
GGACGAGCGCCCTGCTGACCACGACGGCGACGGCGCGCAGGAAAACCCCGCAGTACCAGACGAGGGCGACGAGGAGGATCCCCGTGGCGATGCGGTGCGCGGCCGGGGGCGCCGCGTCGACGCCGGCCTGGAGCCACCTCCAAAGCGCCTCCAGAGGGGGGACCAGCTCGTAGGACACGCTCGCGAAGAGGTCCGAGACGAGCTGCCCCATGCCGGAGCTAATGCCCGTGGCGGCGTCGGAGATGGCCGCGCTGCCGCTGCCATGCAGGAGCTTCCTTGCTGCTGTGTCCACGGAATCCATGTCCAGATCTTAGCTAGTTCACACCTATAGTGTAGTTTCTGTATTGCACACTGCAGCTATGAATTTGAGGCAGAAGGTCATCATATAGGGTGATCACCACGGTTATATTGTATTTGTTTCCCTATCTTTTTTTAAGTCAAATTTCTTTAAATTTGACTAATTTGTTTTAAAAAATATATTATAATTGATAAAATCAAATGAATACATCATTAAAACACATTTAATGGTTGATTTAATAAAACTAGTTTGATGTTGTAACTATTAGTATATCTTTTCAAAAAATTAGTAGTGGAAGAAAAATCTAAACGCCTTACATTATGAAACATTATGAAACGGATAAAATACAATTTAATGGAAAATACGTTAATTATCTTTCTACAACCGAAATGGGATACATGAGCAATTGAAATTGCTAGATACATGCATTTTATGTGTACGTAATTTTCCACTTAATCTATGTAAGAACATCTAAAAACGATAATAACAATAATTTATGGTATAACGCACTTAGTTCTAATATGTAAAATTTAAATCTAAAATAAAAGGCATACACCTTTGTTTATTTTATACCATTGGTATTATTTTATATTATTGGTATGGTCATATCCAACCCGGAATCTCGATTAGTGCTACTAACTCAGTGGAATCCACTTTTATCTAAAGTGATAATTGAAGTAATGAAGTCGACCTGGTTAGACATTGTTCTGAAGGGCCGAGACAAGAAAAGTTTGATTCATTTCGTGTCAGAATTCAACAAAATGGCTACCAAGCATGGCCCAAAATAAAAGAAGTTTCCTCTTTATCAATCGCCTATTTGTTATTATTTGTCAACCCCCTTAGTTTGGTACAAACATGGTGTAACTTTTAGTTTGTTTTCTTATTTAGTCCTTGAATAGTTTGCTAAGATTTAATTTTTGGATTTCAATTTAGAACATTCTTTCATTCATCGTAATCAAAAGTAAACTTGCGTTGTTGCATAAAAAAGTCAATAAGACACCTGAGAGCATCCAGAAATACAGCAGAAATTTACCTCCAATGAGTTAAAACAGAAGAGAGAAACCTGTACTGTTTCAGTCGAGGCATCGAACTATTTTAATCCATGGAGAGGCGGTGGCATGTTTTGTTTCGTTACATCTGACGAGAAGACAAAACTCACAGCCGATGAGACAAACCACATCTCCGTTTAAGGCATACAAACCACAGAGGAAACATACACAGGGCTGGAAGAATAAAGAATCTCCGACCAAAAGAATGCTCATCGATCAGAGAAAAAAAAAGGGGGCAGCAGACGCAAGATCATCACAAGATATTATAGAACAAAGAAGCTCAAGGCCTTATTTTCACCCTGCGAAGCTTTGACAAGATAGAATATATTAATAATGGCTATGTCGATACCGATCGCTGGAGATGGATTTCACAGTGGTGGCTGCCTGAGTGGAAGCACGTTGATGTTGAGGTTGGTATTGCCATTAAGATGATCAGATGCCATCATGTGTTACTAACAGTTCGGAGCATCCAAGGTGGAAGCTTGCTGTTGTTTACTTGTGCTAGAGAAGGTTGAGGTTGAGCCTCTGGCTCTCCTGATCCTCTAGGTTGATATGTACTGCAGTAAGGCGAGGAATAACAGCGTAACTAAAACAGACAAAAGCGTTCATGGAATAGTAACATGCTATATCATTAATAATGTCCGGTTATTGTCCAACCACAGTCTATCGAACTGAGGGCAAGCCATTTGCGGACGTTTTTACAATTTAGTTAGGGTGTTTTCAGGCCTGAGCATATTTACAAATTCACCAGATTATGTTTTTGACTCGCCTATGTAACTATGTTGTAGTCCCTCACAAACTACTGTACTTGTTGTACATAATTAAATTATGGAAAAAAAAAGAACACATAAATCAAAACTTTGCTGAAGAATAGTAATGCAAAGTTCTACTTTATTTCAGTGGTGAATGCAGGCACAAATATAGTAAATTCAGGAAAAGCATATTACCTGATATTTAGTGCTGGTATCGAATCTTGAACCGTTGCCAGTGTTGGTGATGGGGATGGTGTGCTACTGCTAGCTATTGCTCTATTTTGCTCCTCCCGCTGTAGAGTGTTTGTTAAAGCAATGTTTTTCTCCCTTTCTGTCTCCATGAGCTGCTTCAGAAAACATGGACATAAGGGTTTGACCTCCCATACAATTTCTGCGGTAAACTTATCTAAACTAACTTTGTTGTAAAAAAAGAAGAATTACCTTTTGCAGGATACCGTTCTGATTTTTAAGTGACTTCTCCTGCACAGAAGAAGATAACAGATTGTAAGATAATTCATCAGCACCAATCCGTTTCCACTTGTCCATTTCTCAGCACAGTATTAACACGGGCGCCTGTTGCTGGACAAGGTATAGTAACAACCAGTTGTGCAAGTGCACTTTGTTTTCCAATTTATATTGGTATTGTGTCACACGAATAGCTTTTGTGAAAGTCCTTGCCTCGTACATAAAAGAATTGGACCGATTGGTCCCTCGTAGAATGTTCAGTTTTACGCTTTGAATTTTTATCCAATTTGTTCTCTCCTAGAATGAAATAAACCAAGCCGTCAAAAGGAAAGGCGAGCAGTCCTTATCACAATAGAAAACGGCCTTCAACTTATAGCTCTATTTATGCTAGACCCTTTCTTGGGGACTTCAACAGGCCTTAAATAATTTGAATTTATCTAGCATCCCACCTTTATCATGTTCAGCACCGCCAAGAGAGAAAATTGAGAAAATCAATATGACCATTTCTTTTAAAGATTTTCTGCAATGTTTGCACTTTGCACGAGGCGTACTTGCATAGATATTCCTGAATGTTCTACATTAGTGAATTCCGTTATTCAAGGAAATTATGAAATGAAAAAGCTGGGCATCGTGAATTTCACGTTTCAATTTGGGCAAGAATAGTTGGCAATTCTCCCACTACCGCTTAAACAACATTCTGCATTTCATATAACCAAGATTGGCTGCACTAGGTTATTCAACATGCCTAGTGATTTCTTCTATCAAGTATACTCTGGTAGGAGGCCAGAAGAACCAGTGGTTTCAATATTTGAACATGACTACAAGACAAAACAATAAGGTGCGAACTGACTGTTGCATGCTATGTCTAAGGAGCCTTAGTGAGGGTAACATACCTTCTTCTGAAGCTCAGAAATTGAATCAAACAGAAGCTGATTCTGAAAAAGAAGGTAATATTGTTATAAGGTAAGTTAGTTGGAAATAATTAAAACAGGCGAGCTTGATATGTATATCAACAGTGGATAATCGACACACAATTTCACCTTTCTTGATCTTATGTGCTTCAAAGAACTGTCAAGTTGATGTTCCAATTGCTGAAGTTCTTTTGTCGTTAGTGTATCCAATTGTTCACCTAAGAGTTGCCTTGAGCAGTAGATATACCAACACCAGTTAGCATCATCTTATCTTATTACAATAATGAGAATATTTCTTAACGAAGTCGGCAAAACCTTCGACTCTTCTGAAGTGCGTCCAGTCTAGACTTTAAAATTCCATATTCATCACTCCAGTTCGCCTAGGAGAAAATGAACATCACGGTCACATAACTAACCAGCTACTTAAATAAACAGCCGTAGATAGTTCTCCAACAGTCGGGGATATTATTTACCTGGTCTTGAGTATTTGGATCCAGTACCGCTCTTTCTTCAAATGAGCAACGCTGGTATCGTTCAAGGATCCCCTCCATACTACAGAAGAAATGCTCAACCTTAATAACAACACAATAATATGATATGGCAATATAACTTATCCAACAATTTGAAATTATGGAATCAATTCTACCACAAAAGACATCCTTTAGATCAGATCACTTACTTATCAGCTAGTGACATATATACAAAAGGAATTATCAAATACTAAAAGCTTTCTTCCATTGAACAAAATAACTATCATGCCTTTGTCTAATTGAAAAGACATAAACAAAGTTCCAAGTCGAATCATATTGCCATGTCAATCAGTTCATTATTCAGCTACAAAATACAATTTAGCAATAAAATGCCCTGATTTGTGGAAACAATAAAACATACCGAATCGCAATTTGCAACCATCTATAGTCTACTATTGGTGGTGCTTACTGAAGGGAAAACGAGCTAAAACCATGCTGAAAGCGCCAAAACAAAAACTGGTGTATCAAATTACTCCCTCTATATCTCATCTCAGAACGTAACAAGTTTTAGAGTTGCTACCTTTACCTGTAAAAGATAACTTTTACTCCAAAGTACCCGTACTACCCTACTCCACCCAACCACTCTGAGACCTACACTCACCCACACTGAGTAGAGTAGTAGTCTTCTTGCTCATCTACTTAACATGTGTGTCTAAACCTAAAGTTTGTTAAATTATGGGACTTGAATACCACTTAGAAGTTAGTACCTAAACGAAATCATCAAACACTATGGCAAGTTAAGCTGGCCACCATAGATAATTAGATACCGCTCGGGGAATTTGTACTGCGTGAAACAAACTACCGGGCTGACAAATAAGACCTTACATGACTGGTAGAGGCATAGAGCAGCCTAGCGTAGGAGGCATAGATGTACAGAGGGGACCATGCAGGTAGATTGAAATGCCGCTTCAGAAAATTTTCCAGATATAACTTGACAAATAATACAAGTTCATTGGGCCAAACAGGCTTCGGTGCTAGTCTGCTAGATTGCTCATATGGAGTATGGACTATATTGTACAGAAGAGTATAATCATATGATAAACCTATATGAGCACACTAATAAAATTTGATCCCTCTAAACTTATATTTCTTTCATCCTGTATATTAGTTAAGTCGTGAATTCTTACCTCTTGTTCCATTGCTAGGACGGGTCTCCAAAACAAATCGAACACCTTAAAACCAACAGTGCATGTGTACTACTCACCACTACAATACTAACGTCGCTTCATTCTCCAATATACAAAGCAGCGTGATAGAGCTATAACCCAGGAGGCAACGGGAACCTTAAACTAGCAAATCAACTACGAGCAAATGCATCACATGCTCAGGCGCTCAGCAGCGATCGGCTCCACGGCCGAAACAAGGCTGGCTGGATCAGCTCACCCATATATGCAATCGAAAGTACATGAAACAGCACGAAATAATAATCGTACACGCACCGACAACACCTCAATCTCCCGTGAAAAGGATCAACAAAATCGTCAAGCTTACGAACTGGATACGAACAAATCAAGCATCCTTCTCAATAGAAGGACAAGCGGGAGCTCTGAGTTCACGATATGCGGCAGCGGGAAGGAGAAAGGACAGTGCGGAAGCTACGTACGTACACGGGCGTAGGGTTTGCACTCGAGCGTGCGTGCGTACCTGGTGTGGCTGGAGTACTCGTAGAGCTTCCCCTTGGTGGAGAAGACGATGAGCGCGACGTCGGCGTCGCAGAGGACGGAGATCTCGTGCGCCTTCTTCAGCAGACCGTTCCGGCGCTTGGAGAAGGTCACCTGCCGGTTTATCTTGTTCTCGATCCGCCGCAGCTGAACCGGCCCGCGCCCCATCTCCTCCGCCTCGCCTCCTCGCGGGCCGTGGAGGCGGCTGCAACGGGGACGGCGGCCGGCGACGTACGCGTGGGGGAGAAGGGAAGCGGAGCTGTAGCGTCTCGCTCGGAGAGGATGGGGGAGGCGGGGGGGAGAGGCGGATGAGGAGGGAGGCGAGAAGCCGAGAAGGCGGTTTTAGATGGGGAGAGATGCGGTGTGAACAAGCCAGAGTGGTTTCGCATGCCTCGTTGTCGTGTTTTGATTGGCCGGAGGGGTCTCGAGGTGACGTGGAGGGATCTCGGCCGTCGGATCGGGAGGGACGTCGTTGTCGTGGTCCATGAGCGGTGGGGCCCAGGGCCCGCTCGGCTTGTGCACCGGCGCCCGTGCGCCACTCGGTCGCGCACGCTTGCCATTGGTCGGCGGAGGGCGTAGGGCCCAGCGGGGTGTGTCAGAGGGTTGGCACTGCTCTAGTGGGAAAAGTATTTTTCCCCCTCGCGTGGGGCTCGGAGGAGCCCGTGCCTGTCGGGTACAAGGGAGCGAGACAAAGGATGACACGTGGCGCACGGCCGTGGCCAATGGCTGAGGCTACCGTGGCATACAGGGCCCACCTTCAGTGTATTCCGAGAAGCGTTTTACTCTCGTTAATGGTTTTTTTTGTTAGATTAAGTATTTTTTTTCTAATTCAATGTTGATGTTTACAGTATGGGCTTTTTATGATCTCAAGTTCTATAAATTTGTGGTGATAATATTGACCTAAAATAATCCTTGATCCGCTTAATACAATCAGAATAGAGAGCTAAACCAGTGGCAGATACAGGGAATAATTGATCTCTCATATATTTGAGAAATAGAATAAAGATATATAAATAATAAAGTATGATAGAGAAGCTCCTGATAAAAGTTTTAGAGCTATATTTTTCTACTTTTAGCTATATAGAATAAGATTGGAAAGGTGGTGGAGATGTTGTTATAATACTATTCACTTGAACAATAGAACTTTACTCTCAATTATTCACACCTACGATTAAGCAATAAGCAACGGTTATACCAACATTGTCCTGGCATATTAAATCTAATATATTTTTTGCCTATATTAGAGAACAAATTCTTCCCCTTTTTCGAAAACGACACATTGTTTTTTCGTGAAGAGAAAAATACATAAGGTCAATTCATGGCGAATATGATTGCGATTCTTCTGCGTGGAATACCAGGCCCCTCAGCCTTTTTTCAAAAACAAAAAAAAAATCTCAAAAGTCCATCTCTGACTGTGTTTATGTTCTCTTTCACAACGTCAGTCATTAAAACTCGTTTTCGCCAAATCAGAGTTTTATAAACTGCTTAAATTGATCTAGTTATTACAATTCTTAACTTTCTTATCGACCGATCATTTACGGTCTTCGTCGAATCAGAGTTTTACAAACTGCTCAGATCGACCTGGTTATTACAGTTCTCAACTTTCTTGTTGACCGATCATTTACAGTAACCAATCAATATCTGTCTAACCGGTAACCGGTCACCTGGGCCAACTACGAGGTACAGACTCATCAACATCTGAAACGGTACACGCATGCTATCCTTCCCGGCGCGCGCGTGGGGAAGAACAGCATCCTCCTTCCTCGTCCACTCGTACAGCGGCGAGAGGAGCTACCGCCCATGCCGCCGCCGCGGCTCTCGCTCTCCCCAGACGACGAGGACAGCGAAGGGAACGCCGATCGATCGACCACGCATCAATCCAATCCAATCCAATCAATCAATCACCGCGCCACGCACTCCAATGGCCCGGCCAACCGCGCGTGCCCGGCCGGCGGCCGCCAGCCACACGGCGAGGATCAGCCTGCCTAGCCGGCCTCGTCTTTGCCCAGCTGCCGCGCGACGGCGATCGAAAACCATCGGACGCCAAGCAACGACGTCGTCGTCGCCGTCGCCGTCGACCGATCTGCACAGACAACGAGCGGATTAGCTCGCTGCACTAGTGTGAGCAGTAATGAGCACTGGACCACCAGTCCACCACCGGCCAGTATATGGACACACACTGCCCAGCGTCGGCTCAGGCGATTTCAGTGTTTGGACCTCTCACCACTCACCAGTCACCACCGGCCCGGACCTCATCGACAAGGACAACTGCATCTGCATGCATACAGGGAGACTAGAGCTAGCTAATGGCAGAATCTGCAGGCCCTTAACAACGTATGAATTTTACACGATGATTTTGATAGTAACCGGTTTATTTCCTCTAAAATTCCAGCAAAATTCTGCAGGTTTGCTGCAGATGCTTCACTTCTTCGGCCATTAGCTGATTAGTTAGTAGGGTCACACGAAGACTTGTTTTTATCATTCAAAATTTGTCTTATAAAGACTACATTTTTTAGCTTGTTTCATTCCGTTAATGCGTATGGAATTAATACGCTCTGTCTAACTAAGTCAGATTACTCAACCTGATTGCTTGAAAATTAGAATTAATATGATTAGTGATAGACATATAAGTTATTTTTCCATACTATTAATATATCTAAGAAATTTTTTTTAAATAAAATTTTGTGGGACTGACTAAATGCCTTAGTGTGAGATCAAATGAATGAATAGATGCTTCAAAATTTATCTCACAAAGATTTTGTTTTTTAGCTTGTTTTATTCACATAAGAAGCGCACAATTAATAACCTCTGACTACTAACAGTTGACATCATCGATCTGATTGCTCTCCAAACTAAAGCTAACATGATTAATGGTAGACATGTAAGTTATATTTTTATATTAATAACATGTCTAAGAATTACTTTAATTAAAAATAAAAATAATAATGCATCGATCAAATGAACGAAGAGGTGCTTCGATGATTCATAGGTAGGTGTTGCTTCCCCAGTGGTTGTAACGTCGGTGCTGATTGATGGTTCAGTGATGTCTGGGTCGAGTTGTGAGAGCCAAACAAACGCCAACTTTTCTTGCGCTGAATTGGCCTCTTCGGACGACTCGTTTTCGTTCGACGGCAGCATGTGAACTGTATGCTGTGCACGGATGCAAAAAGAAAATAATAATAATCGGATGTTGATACATGCAAAATCCAACTGGTTTCTGCCTCGGCTGAAAATGATGTTGATGCAGCACAGGGGTGCCTGTTTCTAATACCACTTCAAAGCTGTAGCGAAATCCGAATTTTAGAACTGATTTTAAATGTTATATTTGATTTTCCGTTGTTCCTTTTAGTATTATTTCAAGACCTTAGACGAATACAAATATTAAAGTTTTACTCTAAAATTATTTTTCGCTAAAAATTAGAGGTCTCTTTATTATTTTAAGCAGAAACAAGGAAGTGGGCAAAGAGTGGACCGGTAGAAAGACAGATATTTCTTAGTTCTCTTCTTTTGAGTTGCTTACTATTTAGCAACGGTCTATTTGGTTGCTTGTGTTTTGCCTAGCCTGACTCGTATCAATGAGCCAAGCTTAACTCAGACATACTAGGTGTATGCAGTATATGTTTGTTTAGTTGCATGTATCTGTTTAACTTGATCAAGTGAGACGATGTTTGATTACTCGCAAGTTGATACATTGCGTGAGATAAAAATTGATAAACAATGAATCACTATGTTATTTATTATGCATAACTATTTTGTTATAGCTGCTAATCCATCTTATAGTCTTTAATATTATTTGATATACATTATTATTATTTAATATATATTAATCATGTACTAACAACATCATTATCTAGTTAATTACTCACATTCGACGAACCTAAGATAAACAGAAATCATTCTCATTTCTATAGAGTCAGGCTAAAGAGCTCCTTTTACACTCAGACTCATCTACTTACAGAGACAACCAGACAATGCCACCCTGCAGATAGGCAACCTGTCCTTGTAAACGCTGGATAGACATGCCCTGTGCTCCTCTCCTGGCCATGATTAGGCACTTTTGTTGAATGAACGAGAAACTTTTTCAGAGTTTCAAGTGAACTCTCCTGGAGTATAGGACTACTTTACTGAAATATTAGTTTTAATAACCTAGGAATCCAAGTCGTTGTAGTATAGTGGTTAATATAACCGCGGGGTGAACGACGTTTCTGCATCTTCTTCTCTCTTTTTTTTGCATTTTGCAAATTCGAGTTTTTTCAAAACTGGAAAGATTCAAGTAAACGTTTCCTCTGCGTCTGCATCTCTCTGTCGCATAAAACAGCAGATGTGATTTGAACTTGAAAAACAATGTATTCTTTGCTTTTTATTCGGGCACGTGTAGAGTTGCTAAAATGTTTTTATTGTCGCATCAGTTCCAAGCATGTTTGCTTCTGCACTCCAGAGACAAAAACTAAGGAGCAGATAATTTAGCTCGATACAAACCGATTGGTTTCAAACGCTCAGTGCAAGTGTTTGACCATGAAAAAACATGCCGCTTAGAGGCAAAAATAATTGCTTTCGGCTGCCGTCTGATGCCTCAACCAAGCAGCATGCATATCATCTCACACAACAAACTGCTGCTCTAGGGCTAGCGTTAGCGATTCAGATAGAGCTTCAAATCTAAAATAGATATGAAGTTGTTGAGCTGAGAAAATGTAGGTCCATCCTTCGCATGTATTTTTTTGGAACAAATCCACCTATTTGCTATTAAAGATAAGAATGTAGTAATGTTTGATTTGGCTCTAGCTTCATCGGACAAGGATAAGGAGTCATGAAACATGCAAGTTAAGCAGATCTGAACCTAAAGCTCTGCAACCTACCATTACCACTGAAACTAAATGCTCTTCTTTCTTTTTATCTTTCCCGATTCCTAATCAAATACTTATACTCATCGGCTTCTCTGTGAGAAATATATAACCAGTTCAAATATTCTTCTCCAATGCTTTTAACAAAGACTGCAAGCGTGATAGAAACAAGACAAAAAAATAGATCCGAATAAATTACGGAAGAATGCAGTTTGCCTGAAGATCTGAATACTTAGCTCAATAGCTTTGCCTTGCTGCCATCTTATCATTTGGTCTAGAGCTCAAGCCAGCCAACATGCTCCTCCAGAACTGAAAGAGGTTCATAAGTTTTACTATCAGCTGAAGCAGAACATAATTTGTTCAAAACATACCACTCCTGGATGGGCCTACAAGCTGCACTGTCTCTGAAAAAGCTTGCATCTGGAAAATAACTAGATATCTTGCTGAAGGATTCATGAGCTTCTAGTCAAGCATTTCCTAACATTCATGGATGACAAGCCATTTCAGCAGTGAAATATGAAAAAAAAAATAGAAAACAACTGAGGAAGTTCAGTCAGAAGAAAGAACTAACATTACCTGCAAGAATTAAAAGAAGTCTGTAGCATCCTGATATCATAGCAGCCCAGCTCATGTCATGTACTCATTGGCAGTCTTGAAGGTAAATTTCTATGGAGGCTAAAACATATATGTTATTTATTGTTTCTGCAGAATGATTTGGTCGGATAAAGGAGATGTAGAAAAACTGAAATAATATCAACTAAGCAAGCACAGGATGCATTTGGAGAAAGCATGTAATCCCAAATTTCCAATAGCTTTATTCTAATTTGAAGGTGATTCGATTCTGACATTACAACTGCTCCATCACAAGAAAAAAACTGTAAACACCCTAAAACCGTCAGGACGGTTCTCCAGGGCTGTGATAAACTGCAAGTTACAACGAAGTGATCTCAGTTCCATCAGCACTAACCAAACCAACAGTATTTCAGTATAAGTAGTTCACATGAACAAACGAAGTTTATACTACCGCCTCTCAGTTGCTCTTGGCAGTGCCATTTGCGGTGGCAACATCACCCTTTGGTGGGTTCAGCTCATCCCAAGCCTCAATCCATGTGACCATGGAGTCAGCAAGATTGTTGAAGTAGCCATCCACCTTGCCGAGCTTGGCCCTCACCTGCTTGGCCAGTTCAAGGTAACACTTCTGGACAGTGGTGGCCTCCTTTGGGAGAGCTGCAGACTGGAAGAAGGGGATCATCTCCTCCTGCCAGAAGATGCCATTGTATTCCTTCTTAAGGTTCACAAATGGGTTGCTTGCTTTGCTGTGCCAGATGTAGGGCAGGCCAGTCTTCACACCCAAGCCCAAGTGATCTGTAATCACCTGTTTTCCAACATAGCAGGTATTAGCATGGATTGGATTTGTGATGGTTATTAGCTTGGACAGTGCACAGTGCAATTCCGAAGAAGAAAAGAAGAGCATACCTTGGTGCACCATCCTGCCCACATATCATCGTAACGACCAATAGGCTGACCATCACCCATAAGACCAAAGTACATTGCAGGACCAATGAGCTCACGGTCAAAAGCAAGGTTCATTCCACACATCGGGAATAAGGTGCCCTTCGGGATTGTAAGAACAGCATCCACATACCTGATTTCAATAAACAAAACGTCAGTTTGGCAAGAAAAGATAGCTGGAAGATGAAAAATGACAAAAATGTAACATCAATACCTGCCATTTCTCTCAAGGGGCTTGACAAGCTGGGTAGGGGCATCATAGTCTGGAATGTTGAGCCAAAGCCCATGAGAAACAGCAGTTGGGGCACCCTCACGAAGGCTGAAGGGATACCCACGGACAAAGTCAGCACCATCACGGTAAGGGTCATACAAAGTGTTGAAGAAGTATGGAGTGGAAGGGCTCAGAAGGTTCTTGATGTGCTGCTCAAGTGCATTGATGTCCTTTCCTGATGGGTCCTTAGCAACCTGAGATTTTGCAAAAAGAATAGGTCAGCAATGAGCCAAGAACAAATGATAGGGTGGGATCAAGCAAGTGTTGCATTGCCCAAAACTAACAGAACATAGGACTAAAATAATGGCATCACATTCCAAGGAACGAATTTTATAGTGCATGGCATGTGCAAGTGCCTGTGCCAGCTATCAACTAATCCAAAAAACTACTGTACAGATCATCCTTGAATGCAATTATGGATATGAAAGAGAACATGGCATAATATTCTTTTACTGTAAACAACAGACACCCATTCATACTGTTACCACAGTATATGCATGCATCATAAGCCATCCCAATTAACCATTATAATTCTTTAGTAACCAGATGAGGTCCTCAAATTTCAGGGAAGAAACTGTAATACAACCATTGAATGTGTACGGCACTAATTTTGCTGAGCGTTAATTAGCATACATATATAATAGAAGTACTTCAATAATATGAATACTGTCAAGTGTCAAGATGTTAGCCCCAATAGAAACTTCCTATGCTATGTTAATTTCTACAAGACTTTTATTCCCTCTGCCTCTTCAACTGATGCCTTATGCTATAGAAACATCCTTAATGATGGCCCTCACACATCATTTCAGATGGCCGGTTGCTCCTGTCAACTCTTAGCATCCTTGTGTAAAGGCACCAGTACATAATTAAATATAAATCCAGAAAATGATTGATGGCCAATAAAAAAGACAAGGTAGCCCGAAACCAAAGTGGATATATCGTTCAGTCCAAAGACACTATAAGTTTACCTTTTCTTTTTTTTGTTTCTAAACAAGAAAACATTGTTATATTCCCTAGGAAAGACTATTGATCACAAGCTTAAAGCATAAATAAATTATATGCATGCATCAACACCACCGACAAAACACGGTGGCAAGGCGGCATATACAAGCCACATAGTTGTGTTACTTTGCAACATTATTTCTGAATCTTACAAATGCTGTGGGGTACCATAGATCCATAACCTATTTCAGCTCACATCCACACCAACTGCAACGGCCAATACAGGATCAAAGAGGTGTACCTAGATTCAATGCTTAATGCATACTTCTCAGCAGTCAGTGGACCAAGTCAAAAGTTCAATTCAAGACCGAACAAACATTGTCAGATCTGATAATTGCGACTACATGCATGGCTCCAAGGATTAAGGAGTTACTATTTCAACTAGGCGGATCAGTCAGTCATCTGTAAAACATGAAATTTGCATTCAGTCCACCAAGATCTAAGCAGTATGCACCATGAAAGATTTTTGCAGATTAGTAAACTATACGATCATAACCAGCATTCTAGCAGGAGTAACAGAAAAGAAACAGACTTTACATTACAAATCCTAATATTGCAAACCAGAAACAAAACTCAAATTTTTCTACGAGACATGCCGCCCAAAGATATCACCTTTACCGACTATACGGCATTGCCAGATCCGATCCCCACTCCCACTAGGGGACACCAAGATCCCAACTCCCCGCGACCAAAGTATACCAAGATCCAGCCCATCCGCAACAGATCACACCAAAACACATACAGATCTCAGGTCACAGGGAGGAGGTATCAAGGGGCACTCACGAAGCAGTCGTCGTCAATGGTGTAGATGTACTTCTTCTTGGAGACCATGTACCCGAAGCAGCGGCAGGCCGAGTCCTTGAAGGAGATGCAGGAGGCCTTGGGACCGAGGATGCGGTTGATGTCGTTGCGGTTGTAGAGCTCGTAGTCGAACCCCTCGGGCACGCGGATGGTCTTGCTCGGGTCGCCGTCCTGCACGATGATGAGGTGGTAGGGCTGGAAGAAGGGCCGCCACATCTCCAGGAAGTCGAGGTTGCGGATCGTCGGGATGACGATGTCCAGCTCGTCCTTGAGCAGCGGACTCGACGGGACGGCGGCCATTGCTTCCGGCGGGAGAGGGGGTGGTGCACTGAGAGGCGGGAGGGAGTCGGGCTCGGGGCGGGTATAAAACGAGGAAGACGACGGGGTGGGGGAGGAGGACGGGAGGCGGCACGTGCGACGACGGCGAGGCGGATGGGCCGGCCGGGGCCGGCCGTGGCGGGAGGTGGGCTGCTTTTTTCTCCGGCTTTGCTTGTCCAGGAAGGGAACTGTGGAGTGTGAACGCTGTGGTCCTTGCCTACTGGATGGTGCAGCTTGACGATTTTTTTTTCAAAAAAAAATATTTTTCCTTTTTGCAAAATTAATCAGGTTGCAAATTTATTTCAAAATAATCATAAATATATGACTTCATTAAATTTCTATTAAAAACACACACATATATGTATACTATTCATAAATACCAAAAAGAATTTAAACCATAACTAGTACTCATATATATTTCCCACTCCAACAAATTACTGCCGAATTGCAATGTCCTCTTGCCGTTTTTGCAGTTTTTTTAAGAATTCAAAATGCATTCTCGGCATTTTAGCTCTGTTTAAACGAAATTTAACTTCTCGGGGACAGGGAATTATTATTGTGGCTTGGGGCACAGACGAACGGAGGCGTGTTACAGACGCCAAACCAGCAAGCGTATCGACTCTAGAGTGCGAGCTGCGATTACTTGAAGATTACACACTTTAGGCCTGCCTTTCCACCTGGTACGTTACTGCTTGCATGCATGAATCCGTGGAAAAAGCTACCGATCAATGGGTACATCCGTACATATCACAAAAACTAGTTTGGCTTAGACATGATTCAGGAACTAATAGAAGAACTTGGTAAGAATTCGAAGAATTCGTTGTTTATAAACGTTTGTATATTAGTTTATCTATAGATTATATAAATGTTAATGTCTCATTTGACACAACTACGAATCTAAGCTTTTTTTTAAGCTGGTCTATTAAATTCTGGATACGGAGTAGATTACGAATATTTAATTAAACAAATTAGTTTTTGTTCTATATAAAAAACAAAATTTTAAACTATTTTATTTTATAATATAAACTTTACATCGAGCAAGTTGCTGTATACGTATCGGACAGACTCTAAATCAGACTCTGAGTTTTGTATGCATGGTGTGATAAACTGGTCATCTGTCACGCACGTTACACGTACGAAAAGCAGAGGACGTACGCTTTCAGTTGTGGATGGGCCGCTCCATCTCCATGTGATCGAGCTCACAACAAACGAAACCCGTCACCTGTCATTACCGGCTAACAGAAGGAGATGGCTGCTAATTAATCTCCTCCTTTTTAAATCTGAAAAGGATGCAGGCAAAAGCAAAGTATACTTGTGCCTAACTCACGCAGTGCATGGAAAAAAGATTGCCTCTTCATGTCCGGACAGTTTCTACCTACGCGAGGGTTGAGAAGAGGCATTAAACTCACGGTCTGCGTTAGTACAGTTTCATATATCATCTATTTTCATTTTTTTGATTCATGTAAAAAAAGACGCGTACTTATTAACAATCCTCTACCTAGACGACGAGAACAAACTGGGGCTCATGAAAAGGTGAAAAATCCGCCTAGAGATGGATGGAAATAGCATTACATGTTTACATGACACTGTCATATCTGATCATTAGAGAACTGAAGAAAATCCTGCTGAGACTGACACTGACTGCGTGCAGATGCTTGGTTCTTCGATTTCAGACAAGTGACGCTGACAGATGCTCAGTAGAACCCTGCACCTATGTTTTCATGGTTTCAGTTGCATCCGCATGCTGAAGCTGATTTAGCTCAAGTGCTGAACTGTTACAGTAATACAGTATCGTACCAGTGTTGTAAATGGCAAAAATGGATCGCCTAGAGCCAGCTGCAAAACTCAACCAGAATATCAGATCGAGGCACAAATTCAGGATCGCAGCAAAGTTAACGGGGATGGCGGATGGACACAAAGTACCTTGCATTCCCCCCGGTTGAACAAGCTGCAGCCCCAAATACTGCACAAAGTATCGGAACTTCAGAAGAAGTACTATGACTCTAGAGCTGAACATAACCCCCTGCAACTCTGAATAAAAGCAGCTAGCAAGTTGTCCTGAATTGTGACAAGAGGCAGAAAATGAAAGAATCATCAGTATGACGAGCTTGATTTACCTATCTATGATTTTGGGTCATCTGTGCACCTTACTGGCTTTCACCTCGAATGACAGCCTCGTATCGTTGGAAATGGCATAGAATTCATGCCAGGTATTGAGGAAGAGGTTCTTTCTTACGGTGTGCCCGTCCACAACGTGCAATACCTGAGTATAATTTTATCATCTAACATCGTGATCTGTCTCAGCTCCTCTTTGAGCGAGCATAGTTGAGTTGTTGATCAAGATTGACTCTAAACTACCTACACACCAACAAACCAAACCAACCAATAAATAATGGACACAGATTCTTTCACAGCCTGATCACATTAGTCAACGCACATGTATACGGGTTACCCTAGCTATACTCATATATATACGCACAGTCGCACACATAGGAACCAACTCAACCAAGGTGGCACCTTGTGCCAATTTTCCATCGTAATATGACCACTGACACATGGTCTTGAGACATGATAGTTCCGGCGAATCAAGGTGGTTCTTTTTCTAGAGCAGCAGGTGAACAAGGCCAGCGGTGGATAGGGTTAGTAGCAGAGGGCATGTGAGTTATAAATCATTGTAAAAACATAGTTTCAATTTTTTGTCTTATTTATTTAAATAGTTTCATATGTCATTATCATAAGGTGACAATACAATTAAGAGGATCATCTCAATAATGAGAAATCACTATTTTTTTCCTCTACAGGGAAGAGTTGGAAATACAGGTGTCGCTGCCTGGGGTGGGAGAAGGCTTCCCAGCCATTGGATGTGCATCGAACGACTGGGAGAGTTGGAAAAGATTTGCATGGTGGATACGCTTTCTAAATTGAGACGGCTCGACTCCCAATTAAGCTCGAAACAACCCAAAAGAGTCGATTTCGAAGTAAGCTCGAAAAGCATGGCAAATTGTTTGATATACAGCCCTTCAAATTAAAAAAACGTAACACAAGTTTGAAAGGCAGTATGATCACCGTCAGCATCCCTATCCTATTTTTAAAAAATAAAAAACACATCGACATCTTGTGACACCCCGCCCCGTATAGACTTGGCTAGTACGAGACAGGTTGCCACGATTCGAATCGTAACAATATCATTGAAGACATTTCACGATCCAACGGTAGCACATTGCGACAACATAAGTCTTACAAGCCTAAGTTCATTACAAAAGCCGTAGGAGGCATCCCTCGCGGCAAATCATCACTTCATCAAGTCTTTTAGCGGAAGCAAAATAAACTAAGCCTTAACGGAAGCATCTTCATCTCCTTAGTTGGGAACTAGGCTCGAGACCCTACGCCTGACGATCTTCGTCTTCATTTCCTTGGACGTCTTCTTCTCCTTCCAGGTACCACTCATCTTCTCCTGGCTGGGCTTCATCTTCTGGATGGGGTTAGCAAGAGGGGTGAGTACAAACGTACTCAGCAAGTCTCGGAAAACATTTATAGATGTGGGTCAACAAGGGCGGCTGAGGTTTATTTGTATATAATGACTTTGAAGCTCTACGTGACCCATACCCGTTGGAAGAGGTCCCGACCTCTACCAACCACTAAGTAGCAATATTTATTTTTTTCAAAACACCATCTCATTCATCTCATCATTAACCTCTTCACAGTTTTCACAACAATTCTTCAAATCTTTTCTCACAATAATCCTTCCAACTTTACATTCTTAACATTACTTCGATACTGGCCTGCCCCTCCATCGGGAAGGTTTTCCCATTTCACCAAAACACATTTTGTCTCTCATCCTAGGGTTGAACCTTTCCCTCTCTCTATGAAGCCTTTCTGACTTCCCGAACTACACAAGTTCGTTGCCGACCACAAAGGCTGGCCGTACACCCCGA
>KE373345.1:668086-680827 GCA_000418225.1 Zizania latifolia | reverse complement strand
CGGTCCGTCGGTGGCGTCGAGCGGGCTGGAGGGTGGACGACGTACGGCGGCTGGCGTTGACGTGCGGCGCGGTCCGAGCGGGGTGCAGGCGCACGGTCCGGACGCTGGGTAGGGTCGCGGCGTTGTCCGGACACTAGGCGGGAGCGGGCTGCGGCTGCGCATGCGCGGGCGACGCACAGACGAGCGGCACGGCGGTCACGGCGTCACACATGTCTATCTCATCATCTCACAGACCAATTCATTAGGATTCTGTAGAGACGGGGACAGCAAGAATAATATAACGGTAACCGGTAAAACATGGCAGTTGTCACAACTCACAACACTGCCTTCTTCTGAGCTTTCAAGAGAAGCTTTGGAACATATCCATCCCTCTGAACCCTAAATTATACCTTTCAGTAGATTCCTCTCATCAACTGACGGAACAAAGTCACTTTCACCAAACTATATAGATTTGCAAAACGCACCATCAAATCAAGATTTTTACGACAGACTGAAAAACCGAATTTTTATCCCACTTATTGCAGATACGATTTCATTATATATATAGACATTCACACGCGACGCATTCAGCAGCCCTACTAACACTTGGAATTAATTGACTTTCTGATCGCCTACAGCGGCCAACATACGTGATCGATCACCGTCATCTGCTAGCTCGACCGATCGGTCGGTTGATCAATCAATCAATCGAGGCGATCAACTCTCCCCGCCGGAGGCGTGCCGGCGAAGAAGCGGTTGAGCGCCGGGAAGACCTCGGGGCGCTGCGTGCCGACGAACCGCCGGAACGCGTGCTGGTGGTACTTCTTCCCCTCGTCCGCGTTCTCCAGCACCGCGCTCTGCCGGTTGTTCTTGTTCACCCTGCACAAAAAGGCCAAATCTTTTGAGCTATTTTGTTACTGGTTCGGCGAAGCATCAAACGCTAGCTGCATGAACACGTTATGCACGAACGGTGGAGGACGGATGGATCGTCACCTGACGTCCGGGTTCATGAACACGTTCCTCGTCAGCTGGAAGACGCACATCCCCGTCACGAACGACATGGCGGCGATCAGCGGGTAAACCTGCACGCAACAACGCAGAGAAAACAACAGCAGCAAACATCAGTACAACTCTGAACTACAAGCAACCTGCACGATCTCTGCTGGTCTTTGTAAGGATCAGCGCGTACGTACATCTGGCTTCACCCAACGGCTCATTTTCGATCGACCAATGATCAATCGCCTGCCTGACGCTAGCTGAAATCCCTCTTCCTGCACTCTCCTGCTGAGATGAGGTTGCTGCAGAATGCCATGCACAGCCGCCGGAATGCATATTTATACGCACGGCCAAGAAGACAAGCTGAAATGGCACGAGACGCCGGGGCGATCGAATTCCTGTGGGCTGCCAGGGTTTCACCGCCCTGCATGCGTTGCCTCAGCTCGATCTGTTCGAGCTCGAAAACCATGAGCTGCCTGCTGTTTTCTCAGCTCCACTTGCATCTAGCCATCTATCGTTGTCAAAGTTTCCAGGTCAACCCGTTTTTCTATCCTTCCTGCCCATGACCGCCAGCCCAGCCCGGTCAACCCTCCAACTTAACGCTGTCTCGGATGCTTCTTTCGATCGTCGCAAGCCTGTTAATTTTCTGGATTCTGCATGTCCCTTTCCAGTGACTTGACTTTGTTTTCTTCTTTCTGGGACGAGACTGAGAATTGGGATGGCAGGTTTTCTGAATCTGTGGGGGCTCGGAGTGATTCTGGTTTTGAACATTCTGAGATGGCATGATGATAAGCTCTGATCGGATCACATGTCGTCCAGCTTGGCTTGCCTTGATCGGAATGGTCGACCAGCGCCGGCGCTGGCGACGAACGCGCAATCTCCCGTGCTTGCAATACGTGACAATAGCTACAAAGAACACGTGCACATTATCTTTTAGAAGAGGGAAAAAAGAAGGAAGCTTAGAACTTTGTGGCTGAAGCTGAAAGGAAGGATTTTTTTCTGGTTAACTGAAATGGATTCAGAAATACCAACAGGCTGCCCTGCATAGCCGCGTATCGTGATATCGGGCTCAATTTTTTGAGGGAAAATTGGGCTGAAATTGCCGATCTCACTTGGCCCATCAATTGTGTAATCGTAATGTTAACCACGGGCCCAATTTTGCAATGCTGCAACCATCTCGTCCAGCCCAAAAAGGAGAGTTTTTTTTAAAAAATATTTTTTTTCCAAAATTACAATTCTACTTACTCAATTTAAAAAATAGCAAAAATAGACCCCTCTCGACTATGGGAGGCCAGTCGAGGTGACAGTTGGCGGATTCCCCCATCGACATCTGGTGTGTCAATAGAGGAATCCGTTCTCCTGTCGGCTCGCCTGGTCTCCCGCCCATTGATAAGTTTTCTATCGACGTCCGAGTCATTGATATGGGTCTATTTTGCTTTTTTTTTTAATCGAGAATATTATTTTAAAAAATTTGGATTTTTAATTCATTATTTATTTTTCTTATTTATGGAAACAATTGTTTCATTTTAAAATTTTACAAACCATCTTGTAATTAACCCGGAGGGCGGTATATATGAGCAGCATCCCAGAAAATTTACACGGAGTTCCTTCCCATACTCCTAGCGAGCGGAAATAATCTTCATACAAAATTTTCTGCGAATGACCGCCCACTCAAAAGACCGAATTTTGCCTGTAAAAATGTATCCAGTTTGTATTGTTCGTTGATTTTTTTGCATGTTGTAATGTTTTGACTGTTTAATAGTATATGTATTTCTTAAATTCGTTATGCCTCGAATTTAAAATAAAATAAAAAATTCTGGTGCGCCGGCCGCCGCGGTCGCCGCCAAAAATATCTCCACCGTCCGCCGCCGACCTCACCAAGCAGCTCGACCACATCTCCCCGGGAACCGGGCACACGTCTATGACAGTGGGCCCCACTGGTGGCAGGGCCCACGTGCAGTGAGGGGGTAGGGAATCTGACACGAACGGAATAAAGACATGGGACCATGCGAGGCAGGGCACGCTTTGACGACGCTTCGGTTGGTCAGGCTCCCACCTCTCTGTCTTCCACGAGCTAGGGTTTCTCTCCCTCCGCCGCCGCCGACGACTAGCCGGTGGAGGAGGGGATGGGGACGCCGGAGACGTCGCGGGAGCCGTGTCCGGACCGCATCCTGGACGACGTGGGCGGCGCGTTCGGGATGGGCGCGGTGGGCGGCTCCTTCTTCCACTTCGTGAAGGGGACCTACAACTCCCCCAACGGCGAGCGCCTCGTCGGCGGCGCGCAGGCCATGCGCATGAACGCGCCGCGCGTGGGGGGAAGCTTCGCGGTCTGGGGCGGCCTCTTCTCCGCCTTCGACTGCACCATGGTCTTCATGCGCCAGAAGGAGGACCCGTGGAACTCCATCATCGCCGGAGCCGCCACCGGAGGGTTCCTCTCCATGCGCCAGGGCCCGGGCCCCGCCGGCCGCGCCGCCCTCATGGGCGGCATGCTCCTCGCGCTCATCGAGGGCGCCGGCCTCATGCTCAACCGCGTCCTCGCTACGCCGCAGAACCTCCCGCCGCTACCCGCCGACGACCCCAACCTGGCCGCCGCTATGGCAGCCGGCGGAATCCCGGGCATACCGCAGGCATCCATGGCGCCACCCGAGGCCGCAAGCTCCAGCGGTGGAGGCGGATTGTTTGGAGGCCTATTCGGCAAGAAGGAGGAGCAGAAGAAAGCCAGCTCGAGCGGTGGCAAGTCGGAGATCTTGGAGAGCTTCGACACGCCCAGCTCTCCGATCCCGTCGTTCGAGTACAAGTGAAAAAGGTGCGATTTTTATTCGCTCTTCATTTTTTTGCCTGTTCCGGAGGTACTAAAGTCCTGATCTTTAAATTCGATTCGCTCCTATATTTTGTTTGATGCTGTGTGAATTCACGAGTTCGGTCTCTGATTTGTTTCTTGTGCGGCATACCACCATATTTTCGGTAGTACGTGCCACTCATGTTTCCTATCCGCGGAAACGATTTAGTCGCGTTATATATCTTCTCCGGGGTTTCGATTCATAGCCCCGAACCTTTGGGACTTTCTGTCTGCTCGCCATCTTCCATTGCTTCTTCCTCCACAATGTGTCGTCGAGTCACTACATGACCAAGCGTCGAATCCTCTGATAGAGCCACCCAGCAGTCACAATGCAGCCGTTCCTAACATTTTGGTGGCCTGGGGCCAAACTAAAAGGGAACGGGGCATTAAACATAAACTTCGAAATATTTATATATCAACTGCAAATACAACATTCTGGGTATTAAAAGATGTTACCACTAATGGTGATGCATTGAAAAATCGAAATTATAGCATATAAACTACTAAGGAAAACACTTTACATGTACAAATCATCTGAAACAATTTCTTCTAACATCTACAGAAGCGAAGTCAGTAATGATGGTATCAATATCAATCTCATTAATCAACTTCTTCTCAATGCATAAAGTCGCCAAACCATTTAGCCTTTCTTGAGACATTACTGACCTCAAATAGTTCTTCAATAACTTTAACTTTGAAAATCTTCTTTCAGCCGATGCTAGTCACAGGCACAATAAATAAACTCCGATAAGCAATAGAAACATTAGGATAGCTCCGAGTCGCTGACGCGCTACCTCCGGACGAGATCACGGAGAGAGGAGACACACGGACACGGTGCTACTTTGTTTTGTTCTCTTGGGCCCAACCTGTACATGTATTGGTGATTTGATGTATGTGCAGTGTATACTACTACTATACGTCTATACCTACTGCATACATACCTGGAGGAGGCCCATGGTTTCCAGGGGCCTAGGGTGGCCGTCCTGCTCACCCCTCCTCAGGTTCAGGCCTGGTAAGGAGGAGGCTTCCTATAATCCCACCATTGCTAGTGCAGCCACTGGTGGCATTCTTGCTCTTCACCAGGGCTTTTGTGTGGTTGTTTGTCCATCCTGGCACTCATCATAATCCCGCTATCAGAGTTATTATTGTGACCTTTTAACTCATTTATGATGAGTTATTTGAGTCTGTGAGAGATGTAGGGCTAGACCACTAGAGAGTATACTGAAAGATTGGCTGTTGCAAACAACTCACGACTTTTATAGGAGCTAACTCTAGCAGGCATGTATGCTGCATATTAAAAAAAAGCCGTCAACTTCAGAGGTTGTTTTGTAGTAGGACAATGGGTCGCTGAAACTGGTTCTGGCAGAGTACAATGGGGATTGCTAGTATTCTAGTAATGAATTATTTTCTATGTTCATCTGTACATGTCTCAAAAGCCAAAGCTAATCCAGTTGCTAATAAAATCGAGGGTGTTACCTCACAAGTGAGAAAGGTAAAAGAGGTAGGGAAAGGTAAAGAACTGGTGGAAAGGCAGCCTCCAAGGCCGAAACAGCCCATTAGGGGGAGTATTATGATTCCTCTTGTCCTCCTGCTTCTAACTACACTCTTTGTCATCCCTCTTCGTCTTCATGTTGCTTCTCCTGGCCCCTCAGGGCTTCTCCATTTCTCTTCCCCTAGTGCTTGATACATTTCCCAATCCTTGAGCTAAAGGCTGATGTTACCTATTTATATTTTTCTTTTCTTTCTGATCTTCTTGATGTGGTATTGTCTGCAATTAGCAACAGACGCTAGGTGGCAGGCGCCACAGTAATGCTTTCTGGAGTGCAATTAGTCCTATTCAGGCATAGTAGTCAAGTCATTTCACATGGATCTAAAAGCATGAAGGCGTGGTTCAGTTTTCACTTTTCAGCTGTCTTAATTTTAACATTTGGGACATAGTGAAGCATCAACTACATAATATGGTAATTTCGTTGAATATTTCGTTTATTTAGGCCTAGTTGTTTCTTTTCAGTTAATATTCACCCTTCTATATCCATGTTCCCTGTTCTTCAACTTTATATCTACCTTGGAAGTTGGAAATTTTCACAGGAAATATTAAACCTGGTGCAAGTACAACCTGTCCATGGTAGGTACTGAAATTTTAAACTGAGCTGTGTGCTGTGTTTAAAAGCTAAGAGCCACTGAGACAATCATGTTACAGTAGCTGTTTAATTATTATTGCTGATCTGCTCAATGCGTGGGTCTATATTAATTGTGAAGTCATGTGCTGTGCCATGGGTGGGTTTTAGTCCCAATTTTTAAGCCTAGAATTAGAAATAATTTGGCCAACTTCTGACTGATATTGAGACATCTTTTATATATTTTATCAAAATGCTCTGTTAGACAAGATTGACATATGGTTCTCTTATGTGCTGTCTAGTTTATTTGATATAATCTTTTTGCTTTCAGATTTTATTTGGTGATTACCATACATTGTTCCTGTATGCGTTTTCTTATCTTATATACTTGCATCTGTCTGCTTCACAGGTGGGCTGATGGCACTGATGCTTGGTTGGACTTGGGATGTGGTAATACGGAGAATTAGCTATATCACAGAGGGAGGGGGTGCTTGTTTGATGAACGCAATGTGTGCGCACGACTCATTTATAGGGCTCAACCTATCGCTCAGGAAGGTCTTGACTCATTTATAGGGCTCAACCTATCGCTCAGGAAGGTCTTGACTCATTTATAGGGCTCAACCTATCGCTCGGGAAGGTCTTGCCCCCTGGCTATATATGCATTAATAATTATGTGAGGCTGTGAGCCGTTTAATCTACCATGGCAAGTTTTTGCAACTTTGCAAATGATGTAGTAGCAGCAGCAGTAGTAATACCTCTAGCATTCTTGTCGTGCAATGTACTGGGGCTGGTTTCTGAAGTTTTGACACTTTTGATTCAGGCTGTTGCTTTGCAGCCTGTTTGTCACAATGATCCCACATCCTGTTCAGTATCTAAAGCTGTAGCAGGTGCAAAATGTTCCATGCAAACTTCTTGCTAGATTATAGGCATTTCTCTTATCATGATTTCTTGGTTGAGTAGCAATCAAATTCCAGAACATGAAAAGTACAAAGTGTTTTCTGTACCTGCCAGTTCCTTTTGTCAACTTTGTACAGGCAGTCAGGTATGTAACATTGCAACTACTGGTTGATGTATGCATTTGCTGCTAGTGATCTTTCTGCTCAAACCGTCACTCGTTCCGTGCAAGCAAATGCTTGCCTGCCCCAAGCTGACAATGCCTGCATAACAGCAACATTAAACTTTCTAAATTCTAATCAGGGTTAGAACACTGAATCTATCAGCTCTCAAATCGGACTTACAGCTATCTGAAAGTCCAATAGATCGACACCTACCAACCCATTCTTCATATCTTATAGCGCTGGATTATTAATTAGATTATTCGTGTCATGTTCTTCCTAGCTTATAGGGCTGGATTATTAAATATTAATCGTATTATTCGTTCCACATTTTTAGAAGCACGATTTCTCTACAAACTTTTTATCAATATTGCTTATATTGTTTTTAATCTGTGTTAGCTTTATGTTATATTCCTATAATATAGTAATGTAGTATCGAATATAACATTTTATAGTACGACGAATATAAATAGTGACACTATCCATCATTCTACTACGAAATATCACGTCTAGTACTATATTATATTATTATATTATAGAATGAGTAGTACATAATTAATCCAGCTAACTGGATAATCTGGTATAAGCAGCTCTTTTGAACGGGCCGAAATTTGAGAAAAAATGTTCGTCATCCGGAAGCAAATGAGAAAACTTGTTCATCATAGGAATCGAGAGTATTTTGCAGAAACCTGAGAGGTTAAAGACGGCGAGGCGTTTAGCCGTCGCGATCAGAGGCCGGGGCAAGCATGATCAACTCCTCCCATGGCGCGTCCCTTTCCATCTCTGATCTCTTCTCTTCCTCTTCCTACTCCCAGTCTCCCACTCACTCCACAGCAGGTGACCGCCACCAACCTCGCTTGCTTGAGCAGAGAGGAACTCAACCGCAAGCAACCCCCCCAATCGACGCACGCCATCTCGACCGCTCGCCGCCGGTGGCCATGCCCGCTTCCCTTCCTTTGCCTTAAAGCCCAGCATTGCGCGTGCCTCACACCATTGCATGCAACGCAGGTGTGGTTATTAGTGTAGCTAGCCTCGCGCGTCGTTGTTTCTTCCACGGCGCCGGCGTCGTCGCGACCAGACTAGCTAGCTAGCTGCCTAGCTAGTTTGCAAGAAACTGGCGGCAATGGAGATGCCACACTCCGCGCTGCTCTTGGTCCTCGCCGCCACGCTCTCCGTCGCAGGTTCTTCTTCCAGCTGCATGCCCCTTCTCAACCATATCTGTTCTTGATTCGTCGTCGTTCTCTTGTGCTGATGCAAATGTGTACTGCGCATCTGCGCGTTTGCTGCATGCATGCAGTTGCCTACGATCCGCTGGATCCCAACGGCAACATTACCATCAAATGGGACGTCATGTCGTGGACGCCTGATGGATACGTCGTGAGTAAATTTCTGAACTATTTCTTGCGCGATTGATGGTGTGTCAAGAAGGTGATCGATCGAGAAAGTGATGGATGTATGGATCATGGATGGATTCATGGTGGATTGGATATATGCAGGCGATGGTGACGATCAACAACTACCAGATGTACAGGCACATCATGGTGCCGGGGTGGACGGTGGGGTGGACGTGGGCGAGGAGTGAGGTGATCTGGTCCATGGTGGGGGCGCAGGCGACGGAGCAGGGAGACTGCTCGCGCTTCAAGGGGAACATCCCGCACTGCTGCAAGAGGACGCCGGCCGTCGTCGACCTGCTCCCCGGCGCGCCGTACAACCAGCAGATCGCCAACTGTTGCAGGGGAGGCGTCGTCCCGGCGTACGGCCAGGACCCGGCCGCCGCCGTCTCCGCGTTCCAGGTCAGCGTCGGCCAGGCCGGCACCACCAACCGCACCGTCAAGCTGCCGAAGAACTTCACCCTCCTCGGCCCCGGCCCCGGCTACACCTGCGGCCGCGCCAAGGTCGTCCCTTCCACCGTCTTCCTCACCCCCGACCACCGCCGCAAGACACAGGCCCTCAGTGAGCTCATCATCTTCCTCATCCTTCTCCCTCACCGGCGCCGTTGATGCCGATGACGTGACCATGTAAATGCCATGCGTGTGCAGTGACCTGGAACGTGACGTGCACCTACTCGCAGCACCTGGCGTCCAAGTACCCGTCGTGCTGCGTCTCCTTCTCCTCCTTCTACAACGAGACCATCATCCCCTGCGCCAAGTGCTCCTGCGGCTGCGAGCACAAGAGCTGCGTCAGGTACGAACGACGTGGCCGGCCACCACCGCCATCATTCAGCCGTCGCCGTCGCCGCCGATGAGCACGACGACTGATCACTCATCAGAGCGTTTTCTTTCTCCTTGTAATTAATTTAGGAGCGAGAGGGACTCGAAGCGGCTGGCGGTGACGGGGAAGCACGCGCGGGGGCATAGCGGCGGCGCGCCGGCGGCCGCGCTGCTGCAGTGCACGACGCACATGTGCCCGGTGCGCGTGCACTGGCACGTCAAGCTCAACTACAAGGAGTACTGGCGCGCCAAGATCACCATCACCAACTTCAACTACCGCATGAACTACACCGGCTGGACCCTCGTCGCCCAGCACCCCAACCTCGACAACATCACCGAGGTCTTCAGCTTCGACTACAAGCCCATCGTCGCCTACGGCTCCATCAGTAATTACACCTCCATATCCCCTTCATTGAACTTGCTGTGATCTTGATGTGAATTTGCTGTGATCTTGATGCTGGTGCAGATGACACGGCGATGTTCTACGGGCTCAAGTACTTCAACGACCAGCTCATGGAGGCGGGGCCGCACGGCAACGTGCAGTCGGAGGTGCTGATGCGCAAGGACGCCGGCACCTTCACCTTCAGGCAGGGGTGGGCGTTCCCGCGGAAGGTCTACTTCAACGGCGACGAGTGCCAGATGCCATCGCCGGACGCCTACCCCTTCCTGCCCAACGCCGCTCCGGCGGCCACCTCGGCGGCGGCGCTGGTCAGCTCTGCGGTGGTCGTCGCATCCTTGATGTTCTTGATCATGGCGTGAGCACGAGGATCCACAGGCGGCGTAGTGCTAGAACCTTCAGATATGGCGTTTTGGTCTTCATGGTTGAGTTTGATGTTTTGAACATACTGAAAATTGTTTTTTTTTGTTTTAATTTTTTTTCTATAAGTAAGGCCAGATCTTGTCTGAAATGAAATGTACAAGTAAGAATACACAGTGATCATGTAGGATTTGGTTAGGTATCTGCACTAAATCTGCTCTTCAATCAAGAACTCATCTAAATTTTTTTGTAAGGGACTCAGGTCTCACAGGGCCAGCAGGTAATTCAGAACAAGGTCAAAACTTTGCTGAATACGCATATCCGATTTCCCCTTCACTACGCTTAAACCATCAAGAATGCCATTGCTATCCAGATGGTAACTAATGGAAGTAGAAGTGAAGTCATCACTCTTGGGGAAGCATTTGGCAGCCATGGATATGCATCTGGTGGTGGCATGACACAGTTGTCACCATTGAAGTATATGCGTCTTGGGAAGGCCCAGCCTTTCTGGAAGGTGAAAGCCTTGGGGTCCTTCTTGAACAGAAGTTCAGACTGAACATTTCCATCTGGCCCTGCCGCCATGAGCAAGTCATTGTAGTACTTGATGCCCCATAACATTGCAGTATCATCTGAAAACAAGGAACTGTTAATGTCTGAAAAGTTAACTACAGAGTAGGAATGTGCTCAGGGAATGGAGTTCTCACTTATTACTCCATATGGGTTCAGAGATTTGTAGTTGAAGCTGAAAATGGTTGTCAGATTGTCAAAACTAGGATGCTGTGTAACCAGGTTCCACTGAGAGTAGTTCATCCGGTAGTTGAAGTTTGTCACTGTGATCTTGACCCTCCAGTACTCCTTGTAGTTGGCTTTCACATGCCAATGCACTCTTATTGGGCACATATGAGAAGTGCATTGGACTAGAGGTGCCAAGCTGTCCTTGTTATTGCCACTCACAACAGAAGACAAGTAAGGAGAATTCCCCCTGTTAAATAGCACATGCATCTGTCATGTAAACATGAACATAAAACCGGTTTCTTGATTTTTTTTAGTTATGCTAATGTAGCTTACTCTATGCAGCTCCCTGGTTTATTATCCTGGCAGCCACATGAGCATGTTGGGCAGTTCACTATGGTGTCGTTGTAAAACGACGAGAGCGAAACACAGCATGTCGGAGATCTTTGCGCGACAAACTGCGAGTATGTGCATGTCACATTCCATGTCACTGCACAGACAAATCAAGCGGTCACCACTGCGCAAAAACCGGCATTGCAACAGGAACATACTGAATTTGCTGTCAAAATACTGGAAGCTCATTCAAAACTACTAGATCATGGAGAGAAAAACCTACTGTGGGCTTGAGTTGTTCTCCTTCCATCCAGTGAAAAGAACTTGGTGGGTGTCACAAGCTTGGCATGGCCACAGGTATAACCTGGACCTGGAGCTTTGAGAGTGAAGTTCTTGGGCACTTGCACCGTCTTGTTTGTAGTCCCTGCTTGGCCAACACTAACCTGAAATGATGCCACAGAGTTGGCAGGGTCCTGTGCCCATGAGTTGAGGACTCCTCCCCTGCAGCAGTTGGTTATCTGCAAGTTGTAAGGAGTCCCAGGAAGCAGGTCCACGATCTCAGGGTCCTTCTTGCAGCAGTGTGGGATGGTCTTGAATTTGGAGCAGTCACCTTGCTCCGTGGCTTGGCCACCGTTCATCGCCCAGATTATCTCCTTCTTTGCCCACACCCATCCCAGTTTCCAGCCAGGTGACTGGATATGACGATACTGCTGATAATTGTAGAGTGAAACAACAGCCTGGAGAAAAAGGATTTTACATATGTCAGTCAGCAACTGGCAAATCCTAGGAACTTGTTCTTCTTTGTAGCCTTTCAATCCCAAGTAAGCTAGGTTTTTTATTGGCTTGCCAAACCTGACACAGTGTTTTAGAGGAAAATGACTGTCCTCTCCTTTACCAGGGCTTGGGACCTGCTATGTTATGTTAAGACGACATAGACAAAGTTTGGCAAGTCGTAAGGACCGAAAAAAAGAAATTTGCGCAGGCTGTCAAGTTTCTGAATTGTGTAAAACGCATCTGAAGAAAGAGATAGTGCAAATATTTGGTCCTGTATAGTTTGAAATGCAATAATGAGAGCTCATGTAAGCATTGTGCTATGACATAAAAAAAGATTGTGTTATGACTTCTGAGTATTGATATTAGAGCTAATGTTCAGCGCACCTATTAACAGATAAAATAGAAAAGCACAAAGAATTAGATCTGTGTTGTGTTGTGTCGTCATGTCTTTGACCAGCAGCCAGGGATTGCACCATCGGTGCACCAGTATTCGGCCATGCCAGTTGCAAGTTTATCAAGAAAGTCAAACGCCCAAGAACTGGCAGGTATGGAAATAAATAGTGAATTTCACTTGGTACCCCTTTTTACCAAATTTTCACCTTGGATCATATTTAACCTATATTTTCACTTTGTACATCTTTTCTTACCTTATTGTTTTACTTTAGGTCTAACATGAAACATTGGTAAAAAGGGCTCGAATGTGAAATTCACTCAAATAAATATAACAAAGGGCCACTAGTTTCAGAGTTTCAGTTGCAAAAGAGTGACTGAAGCAGCACTCTGCCAACAAGACTTGGTACTGATGTGCAGAAATCGGAGTAAACGAAAATTCTTGTGGAATGCTGTTTTTGTTTTAAGTAAGATTCACGAGAGCAGATGTGCACTTAAAGAGTTAAAGTGACATTAGGTCAATAGCGACATGCATTGAGCTGGTTGATAAAGGTAATAA
>KE373345.1:568114-580312 GCA_000418225.1 Zizania latifolia | reverse complement strand
TTATCATAAAACATGTGTTAATAACGTATTGATTTGATATTATAAACAGTAATATATTTTTCTTTAATTTTAAAAAGTTTAACTTATAAAATGATTTATAATATAAAACAAAAGGAATAACTATATCTAATGTCTAACTAGCCAGGTCAAGATTGTGCAATGTGCACGCATGTGTGGTCAACCATGGCACCACGTCCGCCCGCAACGTGCAAGCGGGAGGTCGGTCGGTTTGTGAGACACGTCCACGTACGTAGGCCGCCCACTGTCCTTTTGGCACATGCGTGCACAACCATATTTACTTTCCCGTTGAAAAATATAGACTCTTTTACTGCTGAAAATAACCGACCAACTCATAACCGCCATTCGTGCCGGTTATTTAACTGACAATAGCTTATCGATAGTGATACGTCTGAGTATCACCGTCGGTTGGTAATATAATGTGATAGCTATAAACGATTATCAGTTTCGATCGGTGATACCTAGTGTCGGGATTAAGCCAATTGTCCCTATTAATTGGTTAGTTAAATCGGTAACAATACTTATGTTATAGAATTGACAATGGTATTGGATGAAATGGACTACTAGTACTGCTATTCATGCCGACTATTGAATCGGCAATAGCTTATGAACAGTAATATGCCCGCTTATCACTATTGGTTGACAACATGACTACATGAGGTGGTAGAGGTAAGTGATTATCAATGCTTGTTCGTGACATCTTGCGTGAGGATTAATTTGACTATCTCTATTAGTTGGTGAGCCAAATCGGTAGCGATACTAAATGATACACTACTAGTTCTTTGACTAACCGACGATAATATTAAGCGACCGATTACAATTTCTATGGCAGTGACTTCCGACGGTGGAAAATTCGTAGAAAATTCTTAAGAACTGAACATTAATTCCTATAAAATTCTATAAATTTCAAACACTCCTCAATGTTTCTATTTTTATGGTAATCTTTTAGGTCACCCAAAGTTTGGCCTCGACCACATGGTGTTAATGTTTTTCACCGGCTAAAACTTTGATGTACCTATGCCTTCAAGTGGCATCGACCACAACTTACAAAGAGCCCACAGATTGGCACACAGTCGCATCGATCGGGAGCTCCTCCCAGACGTTGCGTGCACTGCTCACTAGCCACCCCAAATTAGTCAAGTCCTATGGGCTACCTGCATCCTCCTGCAACTTGCCAATTATCTCCTACGCCTGCGTGAGTAGGATATTACACTAGAACGAGATGAAATATCACACAGCAACTTTTATGATGTAACACGTAAAGGATGTATAAGGAATATTGAAGGAGTAAAAAAAATTTGATTTGCAAACTGATGATAAGTTAGATCTAGAAATAAAATCTTTTTGACAATACTTCAATGACTCGGAATGAAGTGTTTTTTTTTACACATGGATTATATTTGAACTTGATTTCATAATTCATTACAAGGAAAAACATTTTTTCTTTCCTACACTTCGACCATCCAATACCAGCGTACACGTATCTGTCACAAGATAAGAAAAAATGTTGCAGAAATACGATGCGTATATTCGGTTTTGTCGATCATGCCACCACCCAAACTGTCCTAACTCAAAGACATTCACTCATTCGTATCATCCTCTCGTCAGTTTTCTGTCGGCAAATGGCGAGCAGTATTTATAAAACCATCCATGTTCCAACTTCGAATATTAGTTAGATAACGCTTTTTAAATAGTTTACCAAAAGAATTGATTTGGTTTCTACTATTACTATTAGAGTCTCAGCCCATTTACTCAGATGGATCGAGATTTTAAACTAAAATCTTCATCTATTCATATGAAATAGGCTAAAAATTCAGTCTATCAAACATGCGCTTATAGTTTTTAAAATAATTGAATTAGTAACCGCTGACAAGAGGGTTAACACAAATTCCAAGACACACCTACACAGACAGTCGTACGAAGTTAGTGTGCTTTTAAGAACACGGGTGGCACCACAATTTCAAGCCCCATTTGTCCGTACCAACACAATCCCAAACTAGATTTACGCAGACAGTCCACAGACGATCCTGCCCTGCCACCGCCACCGCCACGGGGACCACAGGCGAACGCTATCCGCCGTCCACTCGTTCGTAGGTGGTCCCCATCCCCGGGGCGGACCGCCAGGCTCCATCGCGGCCGTCCGTTCGCCCCGTCCCCATCCGACACGTGGATCTCACTCCAGTACGTCGCCGTCGCCGCCCCCCACACCGGGGGCGATGACGTGTCGGCCCCACCTCCCTCGTCCGCTCTCAAGTTACAGCGCCACCAAAAGAGCGCCCCGCGTGCCGCGCGCGACGCCACCGACGCGCGGGACCAGCGGGAGTCGTGGTCCACGTGTCAGCGGCAACAGCTAGCGAACGCGTTCCATGGGGCGCGCAGCGAGCGGGGAGGACGGGGCAAGTTGGCCTCGGGGGACGTGGGCTGTCTGTCGCGGGGCCCACCGTGGTGGCACACGTGGCGGGCGGCGCGGCGGCCTGCGCTTTTAAAGGGTCCCCCCTCGTCGTCGCAGGTGGGCCCCGCGGCGCGGCAAGTTGCTGCCTGCCCCTACGAGGTCGCCAAGAGCTAGTAGGCTAGTAGCTCTCCTTCCTGTGGGCGAGCCGAGCCGAGCCGAGCCGAGAGAAGTTTAGCCTAGCTAGAGCCGATCAGTGAGTTTTTTGGGTGTTCTGGCTCGGCTTCGTAGAAGAGGCAGCTTTGAAGTTTGAACCGGTTGAAAAGAGGTTACCATCAAGTCCAGCATATCTTGAGATGAAGCTAGATGGAGGTAATCTTTAATGATTTTGCTATTTATCAGTCGTTTGATTTTTTATTTATTTTTAGCCGTCTTAACTTGCATATGAAATAAATTAAACTTAAATAATTTTAAAATGTGTAATTTTAATAAAATTATGATATAATCGGTAGCTGCTCATAAATTAGACTACATATGTTATTATACTCATCTAAGGAGCAGGTCATAAGTTTTGCTCACTTTGAGCTATAAAATATTATTATGATATATATGGACGACAAATAGGTTTATATATACATAAAATGCCAAATAGAAATGACAATAAACGGCTTAAGTTGAACATGTTATGTATTAGCACTTAATTGTGTAGTAAATCTATTTAAGTTTGATTGAAGCATTGTAAAAAATATTTATCCAAGATAGAGGAACAGAGGGGAACAAAGGTAAGAGCAATAAGTCTCTTGTTAGATACTCATCATTTCACAAATACATTATATTTGAGATAAATTGATAAATTAATTGTAAGAATAAAACATCAATATATTTTTTATTAATAAAAAATTAAGTCATACTGTAAAATGATAAATATGAGATAGTTATACCTTATTAATTTACGAACGAAAGTACGTAAGAGGTAGAAATGTATTATTTATGGCATAAAGTTAATAAACTATAAATAAAATCTTTTCAAAAAATTGTATATATTCGCGCTTCTATCTGGACTACTATTATTCTACAATAAATCTACGTAAAATACGTGAGAAGACATTATAAAATTGGTCCACCTGCAACAGAAGAATCCGACAACATGTCGGGCGAAACAGTTCTCCAAGTCGCCACCACATTCCATCCAGCCGAGCCCCTCAACCTCGCCTCGGCTCGGCTGGTCGGGTTCCAACACGTGTCGCCATTGCGCGACACGTGGCCATCCGCCATGCGCTGGTAGTCCCATCCAACTCGTAGTTCCCCCGTATTTCCATCTCCAATTACTCGCTGATTTTTTTTCTCAGGTTAATGGCGGCACGAAGAGATAAGGGGCAGTCCAAGCCCGTAGCGTCTTATCTCGCTGTGTTAACGATACATAGAAATTATATTTTTAATTCTAATTTTTTAGCGTGGGTTTAAAGTTAATTTTTATATACATCTATCTTATTTCTCTCTTTCCTTCCATCCAATCATATTTCATCATTATCTTAGATATTGTGATAATATGATGTCTTAGTTTAGACATGATTTCTTCAGAGCATTCCCAACCTAGAAACCATCATGTAGTTTCTATACATGCCATGTCAATAAGAAACTCCTCATAGAAGCTCTATCCTATAATGTATGATTTATTGTCTCCACTTACTTTCTCCTCGTTTACCTAATCACAAATGAATAGACCTTGTGTATAGAAACTAGTACACTTACCCAATACATATAGAGTGGTTTCTTTCTCCTCGATACTAGCATAAAAACCATTTTTTGTATGAGAAATAATTTCCTCCATTTTTCTCCTCTCTCTTCATTAACTCTTCCTGCCACATCAGATTTTTACTTAGGTGATATGCTATTTAACATCATAGAAAGTGACATGGAGATTAAAAATATCCTTACATTCTAGTATTTTTTTATTAACTTATTTATTATATTTTATTTTATTCTACGTGTTAGCATGATAAATACTTAAAACAGCGTGGAGTGCCCAGCCACGAAGGCGTCATCCTCCTCTGTCCTCTCCCACCCCTGCCGCCGCCGCTTCCTCCTCTCGTTTCCACGCCGCGAGATCAGAGAGATACGGAGAGGGATCTGGTTGCTCCAGTTCTGTGCGTTTTCTCGTGTCCTTGTCGTCCGGTTTGCTCTCGATTTCCGCGTGTGGGTCGGAGCAGCGGCGGGGCGGACGTTTGCTTGCTCGTTTCTGGTCGCTGTAATGTCCGGTGCTCGGCATTTGCAGGCCGTTAATTGCACGAGGTGTTCGTGAGGGATTTGGCGTTGGTGGAGCTCGGACAGGCGAAGGGTTACCATTTGTTGGTGGTTGGGGTTTTCGTTTGAGGGATAACTTGCTCTGAATCGCGGAAGGGTGTGGTGTTTGGGAGCTTGGTGCATGGGAGCGGCGGGTGTTGGTTTGTCGGCCATGGCGTCGAGGGACTTTTTGGGCGGGTTCGGCGGGGAGGAGGGCGCGGCGAGGAGAGCGGCCGGCGGGGAGTCCGATGAGGTTGAGCTCAGCCTGGGCCTGTCACTGGGCGGCTGCTTCGGCGCCGACCCGGCGAGGGGGGAGTTCAAGAAGCCGCGGCTGGCGCGGTCGTCCTCCAACGCGTCCATCTGCTCGCTGCCCGGCAACGACGACGTCGCCGCCTCGGCCCCCCCGCCGGCGCCGCTGATGCGCACCAGCTCGCTTCCCACGGAGACCGAGGAGGAGCGGTGGCGCCGGCGCGAGATGCAGAGCCTGAAGCGCCTTGAGGCCAAGCGCAAGCGCCTCGAGCGCCGCAACTCCATGAGCTCCGGCAGGTCCAGCGGCGGCCGGGACGACGCGCATGACACGATGTACCCCACCGGGTTCCAGCTCCGGCGGTCCGTTCCCTCGCAGGGGAGCACTTCATCAAGCATGATAGAGCAAGGTACATATGATATTGTTAACTACCTTACATTTAGCTTAAACTCTTCATTTAGGTACATAATCAGTGTGTTAATCTCCACTGCTCTATTGCAATTTTTTAGCTGAACAGTTAGTATTCTTTTAGTTCTGCTTGTTGCTAGCAATTGATGATTCATTCTGGTTGGTTTGCTTTGAGATGAAACAAGTTCAAATTTACGTAGAAAATGGAGAAAAATGCGTTCCAAATGGGTCCCTAGGAATTTCTCATGAACAAATCAGTATCCGTGTTATCTAAAAAACCAATATCCATAGCATGAACAAACGGGATCTGAGTGAAGCAGGCTCAATTGGACATGGATCTTCTCCTATGAGACTGTTGTGGTTTGGGTTGTAGCCATGATGAATTAGAGCAGACAACAGTGATGGTGTTTACTGTTTACTCAGATGACACTGTTAGGTGATCTTGTTTTCCACTGATCAAGATCCATGCATGTCATTGTCGATGGTTCTTTTTCAGTGAAATAGGAAGTTTGTTGAGAGATTAGCTGGTAAGCGATTTTGCAGTCGAAATGGAAAACTCTTGATGGACAAAAAAAAAGTTTGATGCTTTTACACAGGATTGTTTGCTATGATTGATGTCGATTAGGGAATTCGTTGAGCTGTGCTGTTGATAATAGTGGCTACAGTCCACAGCGATGCTTTTTTAGGGGATGATCCTAACTTCTAAATATTGTCATTAGGTAGCATAAAAGAATGATTATTTACACTAATCATTGTCCAAGCTGGTGTGTGATGTATGATTAACTTGATCAATGCCTTTGCCATTATCTTTGCCTGAAAAAAGCTGGTCCATCCATTAGCATTGCAGCAAGTGTAGCCATCTCATTTGATTATGAGAGTGTGACAATTTGCTTCTCTGCTCTTGGCGCGCAGGTGTTGGTGCTGGTGCTGAAGTTAGGAGGTCATCAGCCATGAACACATCATCTTGTGACAATGGTAGCACTCAAAACAAGCCCCTTCCCCTGACGCCGCCATCGGTCGGCGGCGGGAGGCCGCCGGATGGCACGATGAAGGAGCAGCCGCTGCTGAGGACGCTCCGGTCACTGACGATGCGGACGACGAGCACCGGCGACCTCCGGAAGAGCATGGTGGAGGACATGCCGATGGTGTCGTCCAGGGTGGACGGCCCCAACGACCGCAAGATCGACGGGTTCCTGTACAAGTACCGGAAAGGCGAGGAGGTGAGGATCGTGTGCGTCTGCCACGGCAACTTCCTGACGCCGGCGGAGTTCGTGAAGCACGCCGGCGGCGGCGACGTCACCAACCCGCTCAGGCACATCGTCGTCAACCCCTCGCCGTCGGTGTTCTTGTGATCGATCTCAAGCGTACCTGGAGAGGGTTGATGGAGCTGGTGCTTCTTCTTTCACTTCCTTTTCTCTTTTTTTTTTCACCTCCGAATTTTCTTGGTATTACTAGAGTATTATGTTAATTAGCCATTCCCTATGTTTCCATGAGTTGATCAAAGGGATGCATGGCCTGAGCTGTTTACTTACTGTAAGTTAAGGGAGTGAACAAATTTGAGAGAAATTGTCACCATCAGCTCAACAACAATGTCCCAAATCCAAATGGATGATGGTTCATAGCAAAAATCTGACAGGATCTTTAGCCAAAATCCTCCTGAAGCTGCACGCAAGGTGTCCCCAATGATTGTTGATATGAACTGGGGCCGCATGTTGGTGTGACTCATCAACGTTATCTAGATGGAAAATTTTGATAATTTATCATTCTTAAGAATTAAGATATTCTTTTGATTATGATTTTATTCTTAAGATTGACATATAGAATAGGAGATTTGAGAATTTGTGACTCATCAATGTTATCTAGATGAAAAATTTTGATAATTTATCATTCTTAAGAATTAAGATATTCTTTTGATTATGATTTTATTCTTAAGATTGACATATAGAATAGGAGATTTGAGAATTTGTCACTCTTAAGAAGTGGCTTGATATTTTTGTTATTTGGATCTATTTTCATTGACACAAATAGTCTTATATATCAGTCTCAAGAATAGCATCATAATTAATTAAAGTGAACATCTTGAAAGTAATAAATGAACTTTTTTTATGTATGACTATTTATGTCAATAAATATGAGTTCATATGACAAAAATACGAAACCACTTCTTAAGAACAGCAAATTATCAAATCTAAATAATCTTTGGTTCTGGAGGTGCCACCATGCATGCACCAGTTGCAAGGTTCAGAATTCAGATTAGCCTATTCAGGTTATCGTTTTCCCTTGTTTATCTTAGAAATATGTTTAGGATGTGCATTGGCAAAGCAAGGTTCCATTGCTGGAACTTGAGCAATTTTGCTGCACTCTCTGAAAATCGGTAGGCAAACGACCAATCGCTTATCATAAACAGATTAACTGAAATCCTCAGATCCAATGAAGTTTATAACTTGTTGTGTTCACGATCCATTGATATCGGACAAAATTAGGGCATATTAGTTAAAGCTCTAAATATAAAATGGATACGTAGTTTTGAAGCTGGAGAAGATAGCTCACTCTTGTGAACAAATAACACCTACTCCGCACTTAAAAAATTAAGAATCTAGTAGCTTTTGTTTTGGCTCTCTAATAGCTCAAAACTGTCAAACATACCCTTAGTTTTGGTTGAGATGATTCGGAGCAGGAACAATTTGGTTGTCCTTAGCCTTGTGTGCTCGTGACTGACAACTCACTTTCAAAACCTGCATAAGTCCTGACGATCGTGAACTGGAAAGTGAAAAGCACAAGTGCCAAATCAGACTGAAACAAATGCAGTGCAGAGACGAACTGAAACTCGAAAGTAGATGAAAACCCCCATGAAAAGTCTTCAGAAGTAAAAACTATACATGGCCGTGTCTCCTGTGACGGTATCATGGCCTGCTCTGTTTTCACTTTACTGCAAATTAAAATTAGACAAGGTAATGTTCTTTTACACCATTCAATCCTGATGGAAACCATGTTTTCCGAAAGCAAAAGTATTACCAAATGAGGCCCAAAAAAATAACGTGCCAGCTTCATGCTGACAAATCAGTTAACTTTCTTGCCAGAGCTCAAATCAGCAACAGCAAAGATTTGCCATTTTGGTACTCCTAAAAACAATGAGGTGTTGTCTGGACCAAAAATGATACGATCTCAGACAATGCAGAATGTTGCTCTAGATAGCTACAGCAAGATCTGAAGAATAACTGTAGACATGTATCATATGCTGGTCAATGTTTAGATACATGCATGTCTATCTAATTAATCAACAACATGAAAATTTAATCTCTATTTACAGACTCAGTAGACAAGAAGGGCAAATACAAGTAGAAATATGATAAACCTGCAGGGAATCATGAAATTTATTCTGAGGCGGTTTCATGCATGCTTGCCACATAGTGATATTGAGTGGCAAATGAGATTATCACACACTGGATGTTCGTTTGAGGGGAAATAGCAAAGGGGTACAGGTCAGGCAAACTTAAATGAAATCTTTGGAATTAAGGTTGTTAATTTACATCTGCTCTTCTTATCTGCAGTCTGCAGATACATTAGTGAGAAATTCAGTGGAAAACTGTATTATACAGAGCTGGCATCTACATGATAAAATCTAGTCAAACAGATGATTAGGAAAAAAATCACCAAGGGCCACAAGTTACGCCTATCTTTACCTTCTACTGTTGAATGTGTAATCATAAGTGTTCTCGGATTGGAGGCTGAAGTTGCTTTAGCCGTTGAACGACCTGCTTCATAGTTGGTCGTATAGAGAGCGAATCAACAGTGCACATCACTGCTAAATGCAATGTTTCTACTAGATCATCATGCGGACCGACATCCCACAGGCCATCAATAAAGAATTCACGAGCACGGCCTTGACGAAGAAGCATGCAAGCCCAAGCAACTATGTTAAACCCATTCCCATAAGGAGAAAACGATGGATCCAAGGCTTTCTTGTCTGATATTAACTCCATCAGTACAACACCATAGCTATACACATCGGCTTTATCTGAGACACGGCAAGTCATAGCATATTCTGGAGCAACATATCCAAAAGTTCCAGCTACACCAGTGGTTGCATGGGTTTCTGAATTTCCCAAGAGCCTTGCCAGTCCAAAGTCTGAGAGATAAGCATTATAGTCAGTGTCCAACAAAATATTGCTTGGTTTCACATCCCGGTGAAGGATACGAGGAACACAAGTATCATGCAGATAAGCAAGTGCTTTTGCAATGTCCAAAGCAATCTTGTGGAGCATCTTCCAATCTACTGGCTTCTTCAATCTCTCCTGTATAAACCTCTCAAGATTTCCTCCAGGCAAGTAGTTATATATGAGAAACATTTCAGATTCACCAAGATGGTAGCCTACTAATGTAACCAGATTCGGATGTCTTAATCTTCCCAGTGTTTTGATCTCAGCATGGAACTGTTGAACACCTTGGAATCTTCCAACAGAGAGCCTCTTTATAGCTACCAACACTCCAGGTGAAATTTCAGCTTTATAAGTGGCTCCAAAGCCCCCACTTCCAATGCAATTACTTGCATTGAAACTTCCAGTTGCTCGAACAACAGTCTCGTAAGTGATTGGCACCCCGATGTCTTGGAAGACTGTAACTTCTCTTCTTCGAGTTGACCGACCTGACATTCTGGGAGCACACTTCCTTGTGTAAATAAAGAGCACGATCAAAGCAAGAAGGACAGAAACAATGGCTGTTGCAGAAGTTATCGAAGCTATTTCGATTGCATTGAATGAATTGTTTCCTCCCTGATTCTGTGGATCTGCAGGTGTCGTGTCATTGTAGTCATTGGAATTCAAACCACGGCCCTGCTGTGCTGCTGATGGGACAGCCAGGGTATACATGTGACAAGATTGTAGTAAAGGATTTCCAATAACACTATCACACCGGATTGTATTGCTATTTGTTGGCACTGGACCAGACAGATTATTAAATGACACGTTAAACATGGTAAGAGATGTCGATTTAGCAAATGCAGAAGGTATCTTCCCAGTAAGTTTGTTATTGTCAAGGAAGAGGGTGGTGAGATTTGTCAAGTCAACAAGGACACCAGGGATCTCTCCTATCAGGAGGTTTGAGGACAGGTCCAAAACCTTTAGAGAGTGCAGCTGATTAATCTCAGTTGGAATTGTACCATTGAGGAAGTTATGGCCCAAAGAAAGATGCTCTAAGTGTGGCAAGTTCTTAACAGAAGTAGGAATTTCACCACCGAGATGGTTCCTACTCAAATCCAAGCTGATAAGATAATTCAATTGTCCGATACTTGTTGGTATCAAACCAGAGAGCTGATTACCAGCAACACCAAGAACAACCAGAGAGCTGCACAATGAGCCAATCTCTTTCGGAATTCCTCCAGATATCAAGTTATTGCTCACATCCACAATGAAGCCCCTTGAGCTGTTGCACTTGCTGAATAGGCCAGGTTGCAACTGTCCAGCAATATTATTACCATTAGCCAGAAAAGCATAGGACCCCTGCATCCCCAGTTTATCCACAGCAAGCGGCAAGGATGTCATTGCTCCCGTAAAATTGTTCTGGGCAAAACTATGGTAACTTGTCAAATCTGAGCCCAAGATTAATGATGACGAACAGAATCCAGCAAGTGCCTGATATGCAAAAAAGGAAGAATACTCTGATACCAAGTCATCAAATGGGAGCTGAGATGGAGGGCACCCCTTAGGCTTAAACACTGGAATTGAGCCAGAGAACCGATTTCCACTGACATCAAATACATCCATGCAAGGCACTAGCAGTGATGGATCAACTGCACCTGTTAACTTATTTGAGCTCAAATTCAAGAACTTTAGATGTACACATTCCACCAGCCCGTTTGGTATCCCACCAGAGAACAAATTCTCCCCCAAATTCATCATCTCCAAGCCCTGGCAAGCACTCCAATTCCGTGGCAACTCCCCCTCCAGGGTAGCCCTCGGCGCCCACAGCACCCTCAGCTTTGGTAATGCAGTGACAGCATCTGGAATCCCTCCTTGGAAATAATTAAAGTCATCGACATCCCCATAATCCGACAAATTCAAACCGCCAATCGGCGTATACGGATTGGACAGTATGAGTACTGACAGCGCAACACAACCACCAAGCTCAGCTGGTACAGGCCCGCTCAAACTGTTCCTTGACACATCCAAAGCCCGCAAGTTCCTGAGCCTCCCAATCTCCGGCGGGATGACATCATCCAGCAGGTTGGAGGACAGCAACAGCGCCTCCAGCTTGCTGCAGTTGCCCAAGCTCCGTGGGATGCCACCCACGAGTAGGTTTCCGGAGAGGTCGAGGAACTGTAGGCTGCGGCACCTGGGGCCGCCGAGCTCGTCAGGGATGGCGCCGCCGAGGCGGTTGGAAGCCAGAGACAGGCGCCGTAGCCCCGGTAGCACGCCAAGTGCAGCGGGCACGGAGCCGTTGAGCTGGTTGTAGGAGAGGTCCAGCGTCTGGAGCGCAGCGCAGGCCAGTGTCGCCGGGATCTCACCCTGGAGGCGGTTGCCTGAGAGGTCGAGCACGAGGAGGCGGCGCAGCGACCAGATCGCGGCGGGGAGCTGGCCCGAGAGGGCGTGGGAAGGGAGCGCGAGCACGCGGAGGTCCCGAAGCGTCGCGACTGCCGGTGAGAGCCCGCCCGCGAGGCGGCGGCCGGGGGAGGAAGAGATGTTGAGCGCGACGACCTCGCCGGAAGCGCCGCAGGACACTCCAGGCCAGAGGCAGTGGTCGGGCGAGGCCGGGGACCAGTCCCGCAGGAGCCCGCCTGGGTCGGACGCCACAGCCGCCTTAAACTTGAGCAGGGCCTCGCGCTCGCCGCTACCACCGGCGGCGGCCGCTGAATCCC
>KE373345.1:555368-567849 GCA_000418225.1 Zizania latifolia | reverse complement strand
CCTCGTCGTGGGTGGAGTTTTGCGATTTGAACCCTGGCGTGGTGGTGGTGGCGGCGATGGTGGTGGAGGTGGGGGCGGAGGGGTGGCGTGTTGTTGCTTGGTTTGGAAGCTTGGGGCACAGCGAGTGTGGTTGGCATGGAAGGACTCCGGTTACTGTCAAATTGCACGGCGCCGTGATCGATAGATTTTGTTTCACTGGTGCGTGCTTTATTTTTCGGCGAAAATTCCCTACTTGTGAGTGCTTGTAACACTAACAACTACAAAGTTGCCTACAGATCTTGTTTGCTGTTCAAATTTAGGGTCGCAAATAGTTTTGTTATTTTGGGTCTGATTGTTTTAGTTTAATAGCTAGCTGGTAAGAATATAGAGAAGTTTGTGTTTTCAACTTCTAGATTCTAGTTTATTTCTAGATTTTGTAGCTATATATTCTCATATTTATTCAGAATTTAGACTATTTGTTTTAGCTTTAAATTCTAGAAATAGTTGTGACGGTTAGAAGCTGAGACAGGTCATTCCTTAAAGATCTTCTATTTTTTTTGCGCACCGAATTAAACTAAATATTTCTTTAAAAACTGTAGCTTCGTTCTTGTAACCATAGGGTGATAATCCAAAAGGCCAAGATTTGAACTCTCTTTGTGGGGCCTCAGTATTGCATCCTAGTGTAGCAACTCATCATATTCATATTTGGAGAAAGAAGGTGAGCAAATCACGAAACTGAGGTAAAAATTTGAAACAATTTGTGACCACCGGATTTGATATAAATTAAATTTAGCAGGGGTGGTGACTTGAGTGAGAATGATAAAAACAGTGGAGACCGTTTGACATACATGGTCCAACTGATATATCATGTCTTCCCAACTCACGTGTCTTCGTATTTCTTTAAAGTTTAATCTTTTGTATTCCATAGAACACTAGACGTGATATTATGTAAAAGATAAAAAACAACTCATGTATATTTTACACCACATACTTAACAAGTTGAGATAACTCACAACGATATCTAATATCTAAATTATCATATCAATATCAAGTAGGTAGACTCTATCGACATAAAATCATAAAATCATTTCTTGTTGTAACCGAAAATTTTATAATAAATCACAGTATTTCCAGTAACAAAGCCTACACACTATTATACTTGTTTCAGTCAAAGTAAAGTCACAACAATACAAGGAGAGAAATACTAACGAAGAGTGCCTAACATTGGATCATACCTAGAGAGATTTAATAATTTATCATTATCTAAAAGTAGCTTTATTTTTTTGACATCCTAACTTATCTGTTATTGATCTAAATGATCGTACATGTTATTACTCGGAGTAGCATCACAATCAAACGGTTATTTCGAGAGTGACAAATTGTTAATTTTTTTCTATCTCGTACCAAACCAGGGAAACGGCACTCCATTTGGACCCGTTTCGCAAATACGAGCAACGCGGCGCACCGAGGCGCAAAAAATCCGCCGGCGGCGCCCGCGTGCAAATCCCGCGAGAAAGGCGGGTGTGGAATGCGAAAAGGCCACCTCCGCCTCCGCGCCTCGCTTTCCCTTTCCACTCCACGGCCACTGCTTTCCGCTGTCGCCTTTCGCCCAAACCCGCACGCGGGGGGCCGCCCGCCCGCCGCCGCGCACGCCGTCCCGGCCGTCCGATCCACATCGAGCGGCGAGGACCGGCGCGCCGGCCGCGCGGGTCGCTGCGAGTGCGCCCCCTCCCACCCGTTGCTTTCCGAAATTCCGAAAGCGACAGCGGCGCTGGGGCCCACCTGGCAGCGTGACGACACGAGTGCGGTCCGTGCTGGCCGCGTGGGGCCCAGTGGCCAGTCAGCGCGGAGCGGCCGGCCGGTCAAAGATGGTAGTTTCTTCAAATAGTAATTTTTCCCACGTTTTGCTGAAATAAACTGCTCTCAATTTTTTTTACAGAACCAATCGCCCAACCAATGGGCGAAAGGTCGACAATTAAAAACCTTAATCACGTGATTAATCAGTAAATCGGCCGTTTAGTCAGAACGTTACACCGGCTATTTTTTCAAAGCTTAACGAGTCACCCGCTGTTTGGGCATTTAATTGGTCAGTAGCTATTAGTAGCCCAACCGGCAGCCGACTTGACGAATAGCGCTGTCAGATTATATTTTAATTGATATAATAATATAATTAATAAGAAATCATTCTAGTAAGTAGAGTTAGGACTATACTAAGTACACTCCCACGTTGTGCAAATATATTATGTGTTTTGTGTGTATGAATGCATGCATGTATGTATAGTATATCATAGGAATATTAATTAAGAAACTATTGTCACTAATATGTTACATCTATTAACAATACAAATAATATAGTGTGTTGGATTTTTCGTTAAAAATAAGTCTTGTATTAGACCTAATTAATTCCTAATTTTATTCTATCTAATTTATGTAGTGCCACTTTGTGCAAAAAAATTATGTGACAATATAATTAATACCACAATACAATCCAAATTGGAGCAATGAGATTGCCTTAATGTCCTAATAATTGGCATTAATAACTTATTTCAGTAAAAAAATTCAAAATACTTTGTTAATAATTTATTGCCTTAATGTCCTATTTGTTACTGTAAAAGTTAAGAAAAAGTTATTTAAAAAATATTAAAAGAATCGGACCGCAGCGGCTGCACGCTGGTGGTGGCAAGTCTTGGAGGTGGGCCGTGGGCGAGAGCGAGAGCGGCGGCCATGCGCGTGGCGAGCCGGCACGTACGTACTACGTCGACTTGCTGGGCTCTCGTCGCCGTCGCGGACGATCCGAGCCGGCTGCCCACGTGCTCGAGAAATAGTCGCCGAGCTCACGGCGGCGGCGGTGTTGTCGTCGCTGCGTTTTCCTTTGGGTGTTAGGCCGCCCGTTTCGTCGTTGGGGAGAGAGACGATAAGATGGATGTGCATCGCGTGCTAAAATGATGTAGATTTGTGCCACACAACACAATTACACAAACCTGGTGCGTTCCGAGGAGGGTACGAACTCTTTTAACCAATAAACTAATACATAAATTAATTAAGTATTATACATTGTAAAATCAACAAATAGCTTGAAAAAATTATACAAACAATACTTGTAAATAAAGTTTATATAGATATTTTTTGAAAAAAATATACCGTTTAAAAGTTTCACAAACATGTCGAGACTTAGCTAAAGCCAAACCTAGGTAATGCATATAGTGTACAGATAATTCGAGAAACGACGTAACAGTTGGATTTTCCAAAGAGATTTATCAGACGCGTGCATGTACTAATACAAGTTGAACTACCGCAGGCTATGATCCTACACAAACCTGCCCTCCAGCGATGTGTCAACTGTTCTTACTTCTCTTTAAAACCTAGAAAAACTAATTTCTGGATCATCAATAGCATGCCCGTATACATTATTATACTCTAATCACTTAGTTGTGAGAGTTTAGAGAATGTGTACCAGTTTATTTACAGAATCTATAGATATAGTTTTATAATATAATCTAGATTATCTAAGATAGCTTTAGATTCTGAAAGTAGATTAATCTCTAAACAGATACTAAATCTAAATCGTGAAAACCGTGATAGACTTATGGTGGAGCGACAGAATCCGGCAAATGGGTCCTAGCTACCAAATCAAAATCATCGATGGACAAATAAGAATCAAATCAACAGAAGTTCCTCTTGAAAAAAATTAAAAGAAATTAATCAAATCCAAGTTATCCGACGATGGGGTCTTCAGAATTTCAAAGTTCTGACACTATCTCAAGGATCTCCAGAAGCTGGCCATATCGTTAACCCAAATCGAGGAAGCTAACGAAGGATCAAATTCTAACACAACAAGCATATTGTTGGAGGAAATTACTTCATTCTAACAGAGCTCTAATAACAGTAGTTACGAACCCCCATTCGGAGGATCAGATTTACACTTCGCTCTAGCTCTCGACGAAGCCCCCTTCGGCCTGCAATGTACGAGGCCTCCGAGATCACCTGACATAGGACCTCAAAATCGTGGTATTCCTATCTCCTCCGACAAGACATGAACTCAGGTTCGTTCACACGGAGAATTACTAAATTGTTCCTATGTAGATTCACTATTTATGCTGTAATAGTCGGTTAGAAACAGAGGTAACTTCGTATTACCCTATAGTAATTGTGCCTATAAATACATTTCTTTTTGCAGGGTAGGGGGATCGAACTCACGAAGTATAAATCAATACTACTGTTACTCGAAGGTTATTATCTTTTCGGAGGCCTAGAGCACTGTTCGAACCCTAGTTTATTTTACGAACCCTTCAAAGTTCTTAACACTTAAACTTGTTACGTAGTTCTATATTACGTCAACACACGTCAAAGAACCAATCAAATCAGCATCCATGATGGCACCACGGCAGCAAGGCAATCGAAACGATCGAATCATCTCTGACGAACAACAAATTGATCCACCTTTTCTCCCTCCCCCCGGCAAAGAAACTCACCATCAGAACTTCCGCTCCGAAATTCGGCCGCGGCGTGAGTCGCGACCCCATGCGACGCCACGAACCGGAGCGGAGAAGGCGGCGGCGGGTGGCGGCGCGACCCCGGGGCGGCGCCACGAACGGAGCGGGAGAGGACGGTGCGAGAAAACTGAGCTGGCCCAGTCCATTTAGAAGAAACCGTTTGCCTCCAATGGGCCGAACCCATTTTGAACCCAAAATTTTATACCCAGAACCAAACCGGTCGTCTCGTGTGGCTGTTTCCGGCGAAAAAACCGAACCGGTCGAAGCCAATTTCGAACCCAACCCGCACCGGTCCATTTGTAGCATCAGCCCAATTCCAGTTCCACCCACTAGCAGGCTTTGACTATAATTTTTTTATAAATAAATATATATTCATATTTCACTAGATAAGCAACATTAATGTGTATTGATATGTATAGTATTTTCTATTTGCGTAAAAAATAAACTCATGTGTAAAAAATCATACATATATATTTTACCATAAATAACTTAAGAGCTCGAATCAGACAAGCTGGCTGCCATAGATCAAGTACAAGCGTTAGTAGTTAAAGTTATTGTAGATGAATAAGAGTGATACTACAGTAAAAGATTTAAAAAAGTAAGAAAATGAGAATAAAATTGGAAATTCACACGTGGGAAAAACGAATTGTATTGATGATATATTTCTAGCGGGTTCACTCTACCATTTTATAATTCACTCCAGAAGTTCATGATGGAGTAGACATATGATAAAAGCATAACCTAGCAAATAAACTATTTGGCTGGCAAATTAGCACTAGCTATTGAAAGGATGAGTTAGGAGGTGAAATGTCTATTGTACCTTGTTTACCAAAGGTGTTTCATGAAAAATAAAAAGTTTTTCCTAAAACTTAAAACTTAAGCTTTCTTCCACCATCAGAAACTACAATAGTTACATTTCTAGATGATCTGTTAGAAAATTTACAATAATAGACATATGTTGATGTTTGATTCGGTGACAGGAGTCTTGTTACATGCGTCACATTTCAAATTGTCATCAAATCAAATATAGTTTTGCATTTTAAAAAACACCTAGAAATATAGAAATATAGTTTCAAATAAAAATAGATTATTTTATTTAAAAAATAATTGTGATGGTAGGCCGGCCGTTCACATGAGATACGAAAAACCGGGCTTCAGAAAGCCCATACTGCCAGCTCCGTCCTCGCGGTCTCGACTTCCGTCTCCTCGCTTCGCCGCCGCCTGCGCCGATCTCCGTCCTGCGAGCAGCGCGCCAGCGCCGCCCGCGTCCTGCTCCTGATGCTCCCGCCGCATCTTCGCCGGCCAGAACTCGTACGGACACCCTCTTTCTCATTTCTCTCGCTACCCGCACCTTTTCCTTTTCGCCTTGACCTCTGTTCTAACAGCAGTTTGTTTCCAGAAAAAAATTGGGGGTTCAGCTGCGCCCCCAGTCCCGCGCTAGGTCCGCTCCTGTTGTTCGGTTTACCTAGTTCGTATCCGCGTAAAAGTTGGGCCGGGGAGTTTAATGGAGTCTTAAGTCTGACAATCTGTGACTGATGTTTCTGCTATCTGTGGGGGAAAGGAAAAAATGCAGCAAATTTCTTTTGTTCAGAACTTCAGACTGATCCTTCTGCATAAGCAACTGTGGGTTTGTCCCCGAAGAAATTTTCTCCTTCTGTTTGATTGCCTGCTGCTCCCAGCAGGGTGTTTTGAGCAATGGCTCTCGCTAGTAGAGTTGGGAATGTGCTTAGAAGACCTTCAGTGTCCTCCAGTTTGTCACTACTCCGGGCAGTAAGATGCATGTCTTCAAAGCTTTTAGTTGGTGGTATGTTTTAAATTACTCTCCTCTTATCGTTGCCTTTCGATTAAAAAAATGAATACATGTTTCTGGCGCCATTGATCGAAATGTCTAATATCATTCTGATCTACATGGTTTCAGGACTTTCACATACCACAGATGACATCACTCTCAAGGATGTGTTTTCTCACTATGGCGATGTTCTTGAAGGTTGTTTGCCTGACTACTATAATCCATTATGATTTGTATGGCTCATATATTTGAAATTTTAAACGGATGTTGGATAAGTAGTTTACCCTTTCTGTTTTTTTTGGATGAGATTCAGCTAGAGTCATCATTGATAGGGACACTGGCAGGTCAAAGGGATTTGGATTTATAACTTACACATCAGCTGAAGAAGCTGCATCTGCAATTACTGCCATGGATGGCAAGGTGATCTTTCAGATATACCATGGCATTGTGTCTTTGTGCTTTTTGTTATATACTGCTCATTACCTTGATTGCAAGGAAATTTCAAAACTTTATGATGCTGGCTTTCACTGAGGAACAACTCATTCATCCTTGAAACTTTAATGAATAACTTGACTTTCGCAATTCGCTACTATATTTTCAAGGCACTTCACAAGTAATGCAATCACGTACACTTACAAATTTTGTTTTATTTAGTCAGAACAGGCAACATAATTAAGCTATCATTATGTCAGCCAAGATTTATGATGTTAATTGGCTCTAAGCCACTAACACACCCACTGAATACAACATTTAGCCCCTCTGGGTAAACATCTTAAGATTACAGTATGACCTTTTATGAGACAAATTACTTCAAATAATTGGATTATCTGTTTTTTTAATTCATTGGTAAGATATTTTTCTCGGCCGTAGAAATGATCTACATTGAAATTTGCAGAAATATTATTGCCATCAGAACTGAATTGCAAGATCATTTTGATGAATCCCTTTGATTAGAGTGACAATATTCCCATCTAGATTCTTGATATTAGAGTATATTGATTTTAAAACATAATATTTTTTGTTGCAATTATTAAATTCTCCCCCTGATTTAGCATCTTCAAGGACGAATTGTAAGGGTGAGAACTAACAATGACCATGCTGGTGGGATACATGGAGGTGGTGGATTTGGTGCTGGTTGTTATGGAAGTGGCAGATATGGCAGTGGTGGTGGACATGGTACTGATGCGTATGGCGCTGGCGGGGGACATGGCACTGGTGAGTATGGCAGCGGTGGTGGATACGGTGGCAAAGCTACTGAATATGGTGGTTCTGGTGCTGACAGATACAATAGAAGTGGAAGCTATAATACTACTGGTGTTTCCCAAGGGAGTGCTGGATACGGTAGTGCTGGTGTTTCTCATGGAAATGCTGGTGGCTATGGTAGTTTTGGTGGGTACAATTTTCCCAACACCTATGGTGCTGGGAACTACAGCTGCGGTGGTGGTCTGTCCGGTGGCGGCTTTGGTGGAAACAGTAGTTGTGCTGGCAGAAACAGCAGTAGTGAAACCTATAATTCTACTGGTGTTTCCTATGGCAGTGGTGGCTACAGCAGCACTGGTGTTTCTCACGGAAATGCTTGTGGCTACGGCAGCTCCGGTGGGTACAATTCTCCCAATGCCTATGGTGTCGACAACTACAGCCACGGTGGTGGTGAGTCCGGTGGCGGCTTTGATAGAAACATTGGCTGTGCTGGCGGAAACAGCAGTAGTGGAATCTATAATTCTACTGGTGTTTCCCATGGAAGTGCTGGCTATGGCAGCACTGGTGTTTCGCATGGAAATGTTGGTGGCTATGGCAGCACTGGTGTTTCGCATGGAAATGTTGGTGGCTATGGCAGCTTTGATGGGTACAATTCTCCCAACGCCTATGATACCAGCAACTACAGCCACGGCGGTGGTGAGTCCAGAGGCAGTTTTGGTGGAAACAGCAGTAGTGTAAGCTATAATTCTACTGGTGTTCCCCATGGAAGTGCTTACTATGGTGCTGGTGTTTCTCATGGAAATGTTGGTTGCTACAGTAGCTACGGTGGGTACAATTCTGCTAACGCCTATGGTGCTGTCAACTACAGATACAATGGTGGTCAGTCCAGTGGCGGCTTTGGTGGAAACAGTGGTTGTGCTGGCAGAAACAGCAACAATGGTGTTTCCCATGGAAGTGATGGCTATGGCAGTGCTGGTGTTTCTCATGGAAACACTGGCTACAATTCTCCCAACGCCTATGGTGTCGGCAACTACAGGCACGGTGGTGAGTCTGGCAGTGCCTTTGGTGGAAACAATGTTGGTTTCAGTAGTGGACATTTTAGTGTTTTTGGTAGCAGCAATGGTGGCAACTTCAACAACCACAGTAGCAGCTCCGCCGGCAACTTCGGCAACCACAGTGGCAACTCTGCCATCAACTTCGGCAACCACTACGTCAGCAACTCTGCCGGCAACCACAGTGGCAACTCTGCCATCAACTTCGGCAACCACGGTGGCAACAAGGCCGCCGCCGCCGGGGGGTTTGGTGGAGACTGGGCCATGGGCTATGTAGCTAGCCACGTCCAGTACAATGGCCTAGACGACCTGCTGGGTGATGACTTCTTCAACGACAAGTAGGACAGCTACGGAAGCAATCGAGCATAGATGGCATGCATCCTTTGCTTTCTTGCTGCAAAGCAATTTTCTTTTGGAGCACATGGTGTGCTGGCCGCTGTCATTTTTGCCTCCTATTGAAAGAGAAGTCAAGTTAAATTAACATGTTGACAACGTTGCAGTTCACCGAGAAGAATGAAATGGAGTCAGCAACGTATCCAGTAACAACATACTGGTAATATACAACGTTTGTTTCTTGATTATATTTGTACTTTATTGAGATAACACGAGCTTATTCCAGTTCGGTGAAGTGTATGTATATCACGATCCATGCTCGCGTTAGTGTGTGTGCATCATGTTGTATTACACTGTTAAGTAGCAGCAAATCGGCCGGAGCCATATTGACTTCAGTAATCAGTTGCCTTTTTCAGAAATCGTGTCCTTCGCGCTGGGCACAGTCGTCTCGGGAGGCAGTGTTAAAGTCGTCGGACGCCGCCGTGACAGGTGCCGGTCTCGGCGCCTCGTCCGTCGCACTCATGATTGGTTGGGGCAGCGATATTGGAAGAAGAGGCAGCGGTGGCAGTTTTACGTAGTCGGACGTTGCCGTGACACGTGCCGGTCTCGACGCCTCGCCCGTCGTCGCTGCTAGGGGCGGCTCGGGAAGCAGCGTTGGGAGGTGCATCGGCGGCATGGGAGGAGGCAGCGTTAGGTCGTCGTCCGACACCGCCGGGACGCGTGCCAGTCTCGCCGCCTCGCCCGACGTCGCTGCCAGGAGTAGCAGGGCCAGGCTGCAGACGCAAACGCCCCCGGCCCGCGCGCCGACGACGGCGACCCCATCCTCCTCCCCGTCGCGCCCGGCCGGCACGGTGGAATCCAAGCTCGTTCTGCTGACGTGCCGGTGTTGCTGCTGATCGCTGCATGGCGCGGCGGGGTTTTATAGCCGCTGGCGCTCTCGCCGTGGCGCCGGGCTAGCTGCATGGAATCACCTCACGCGTGGACACGACGACACGATGGCCGAGCTGCGCCTGCACTTCGTCGCCGTGTACCTCTTCGACTGTCACGGGTGGCTCGATCGAGATGAAAGTCCAGGCGAGCACATCGTACGAGGAACCGCATGTCAGCTGCTAGTCCAGGCCGCTTCGCCTTACACGCGTGGACATTTTGTTGCCAATCTGAAGGACGAAGGGAAATTGCATGCACGATTGGTGCTGCGAACTGTGACGCTGCGCGCGAAGGTAAACACGAACGACCCTTGTCCAGAAGAGAGGAAGAGTTCGTACAGATTGGGTGTCCGCACGTAATCTCCATGACAATATTTACATGAAATCTGAAAGAAAAAATGGAGCGATCGATTCTACCATCTACAGCCAATTTGTGCACCCAAGAACTAAGTCTGAAAATTCATAATCTGGAATCCTGTTGCCAAGCTGGAATAGCTCAGTTGGCTAGAGCGTATGGCTGTTAACCATAAGGTCGGAGGTTCGAGCCCTCCTTCTAGCGATTTTTTTGCTTTACTTCCAGACATCGGAGAAACAGTTCCTCGCTACGTAACAGCATGGCAACCAGGCCCTAGCTGTGTTTCTCTCCACCCCCATCTCACCAATCATACGATCACCAAACCATGGTACAGATACATTAACAATATCAAATAATCAAATAAATATAGTATTAAAACATATTTAATAGTTGACTTAATAAAACTAATTTAATGTTATAATTATTAGTACATATTTTCATAAAATTGAACAAAGTTGAAGAAATTTGACTTTGAAAAAAAAAACGATTTATACGTAAAAACGGATGGAGGACTCTCTAGCTATTCTCTGAACTTGATCGGGTCCGGATTCCCAATTGATAGGGCAGCATCAGGCTCCATCTTTACAGTTTTACAAACCTACTCATCGCTTCTGTCAGGGTGGCGGAGTAGATCTTCGATGGAGACGATGGCAGCTCACCGGATTTGAATCACTATACATCTGATGAGGTGCACCTGCAGGGAAAGAACAGAATGTTACGCTCAAGAAAAGCACTTGGTTTATGGGTCTTATACTCTTATCTTGCTGGTATATTTCAACTGCCATTCAAATGGTGCATTGAGTTGCATGTGAACGTTATCTTACAAAAAACTTAACAAAGACGCAAGCACCTGCGTCATTGTAAGAATTGGAAGGTTATTCTCCACCCCAAGGTAGATGGATTCAGCCGCCTATTCAACCGGGAAGAACCGAGAAAAGACAGAGACGAGAGTCACGGGATGAGACTGTGGACTGAACTTACCTTCGGCTGGTCCAAATAAATTAAATAAGTTGTGATTTGGGCTACAAAATTTTGGATTATCTCTCTTTTTACATTTTATAATTCATACTAAATATCGGATAATCCAAATCTACTATATTCTAGATTTTACCGATACCATATCTGTATTTGTATCTGAAAAAAAATCCAAATTCGTATCTTCAATCTAATCAGACTCGGAGCGAATCTAATCAGACTTGCATTAAGATGGAGGCCTAAACCGGAAGAATTACAAGGAAGTTTATTAACTTTAAAGTGAGATTACAAGAGAAAAGTGAAAACATGGGGCAACAGATAAGCAAAAAGAAAATAGAGGGAACTGAACATTTAGGATAGACATGCATACAGCCTTTCTGTTACTTGCCTCGGCGTGTACGTATGTAATCTTTTGCATGAATATCTATATCTTGTATATCTCCTGCGGTAGATATTATTTTATCCCTTTCCGTGTATTCCGGCTGGTTGGTTTCCCTCTCGTATAGCAGCCTATATATGTGTACTCGTTGAGCCGTCAATATCATCGCGTAAGCCCTTCCCCGTCCCGCCGCCAGCGACGCCCCGCCGACAGCGCCGACAACGCCGGCCCGCCGGTCCACTCTCCCCTCCGCTGATCCCCGTTCGGTAAGCACACCGCACACCTTCATCTCCATCTTCATTCTGGATAGTGGATGCAGTGGAATAGTGGGTAGAATACATGTCGTATGAGTTATGTCTCCATGGATTGCATGAGCTGCCTTTAGGGAAATCAAATCTCACTGTTTAGGGAAAATGAACTGATGTAAGGATGGCAAGCTCTTGATGAACTTATGTTATGTATTATCTAGCTCATGTTGAACTTATGTTATGTTTGACTAGTCTATTGGTTTGCTTATGTTGAACTTATGAACTTATGTTATGATGTTGAACCCATGTATTTTATTTTTTACATATGTATATACTCGCCGTATCGCCGTATTCATGTTTTCTGAAAATTCCATACCCATATCGCGTATCCGTGCAACATAGATTGCAGCTTACTTCTCCTTGTTAGGTTCGCCGCTGCCGGCAGCATGAAGTGCGCGGAGCTTTTGCTCTTGCTGGTGGCTTCATCTGTATGTTTATCTGTGGCGGTGAGTGGTTGTTGCCGTCATCGTGTTCGATCACCGCAATTACAATGCAAGTTGCCAAGTCAGGTTGTAATTCTGTCTGTGCTTGTAGATCGCTGCCCAGCAGACCTGTCCAGCTGATCTCGATAGCAAGTGTGGTGATAATGCCCCTTCAGGGCCAGGGGATTGGGAAGGGGAGTTCTTCCCCGGCATCCCCAAAATCAAGTATGAGGTGAGACATGAAAGATTAAAACTTTGGTTCAAATTAGA
>KE373345.1:537459-555358 GCA_000418225.1 Zizania latifolia | reverse complement strand
AACATTTGTACTGCAGGGTCCAACCAGCAAGAACACGCTTGCTTATAAGTGGTATAACGCCGAGGAAGTGATCCTTGGAAAGAAGATGAAGGTAGGATTTACGATCGATGTCCTTTCGTGCAGATACTTATAATCCCTCTTTCATTATGGACTATAGCTGAATTTTATATTTACTTGCTTCCTATTAGGATTGGATGCGGTTTAGTGTGGCCTTTTGGCATACATTCCGTGGTACAGGAGGAGATGTGTTTGGTGCCCCTACAAAGTTTTGGCCTTGGGAGGATGGCTCAAATTCGTTGGCCATGGCTAAGAGGAGGAGTATGGCAATTGCCTGATTTCATGTTTAGGTTCAGTTCACTGTGTATTTGCGCATGTGCTTACTTGAATCATCAACTTCTCTTTGAATTGTTATTGCAGTGAGAGCTCACTTCGAGTTCATGGAGAAGCTTGGAGTTGACAGGTGGTGCTTCCATGATAGGGATATTGCCCCTGACGGCAAAACACTCACTGTATGTCCTTCATTTATGTTATTTTACTTGCGTAGCTGTGTCAATGCATGAACTCTACATACTAGTCCTATTTATCTTGGAATGTGGTATGAACTTGCATCCTGGAGTCAGGCTACAGCTATTTTATCATGCTTCCCCTGATTAACAGAATAACTATTTTTGATCATCTATTTAATTAAAGTTATTTTAAATGTAGGAAAAATTTCCAATTCCAATACCTTTATATACCTGAATGTACCATAGTTAAGAGAAATAAATGATACTTGGTTTTACTTTAAATTATTGGAAGGGTTTCTGTGTAATGTAATTCTTTCTACCTTTGGCCACTAGTGGAAGGTCCTTTCTTTTTAATAAGCGTTTTGTTTCACAATGCAGGAAACAAATGAAAACTTGGATGAGATAGTTGAGGTGGCAAAGAAACTCCAGGTTACATTGCTGCAACCTTAAAATTCTCCACATTTTGTTGCAGTGCATTGGTTCTACTCTTTGCTCAAGTATACTCTGAATTTTGTGTAGGATGAGACCAATATAAAACCACTGTGGGGAACTGCACAGCTTTTCATGCACCCACGTTACATGCACGGCGCTGCTACTAGGTAGATTGGTTTTTCTGCTGTTATGAACGTTGGATATGGTTTGAAACTAATAGAAGTCTTCATTGATACTGCAGCCCAGAGGTTAAAGTGTATGCTTATGCGGCCGCTCAAGTTAAGAAAGCTTTGGAGGTTGGTTGTCTTTGATGTCTGAACATCTCGATAGGTATTCCTTAGGTCAATTCTTGATATGGCTTTTACCACTTGAAGGTCACTCACTACCTAGGCGGTGAAAACTATGTATTCTGGGGTGGAAGAGAGGGTTACCAAACTCTTCTTAATACCGATATGAAGAGAGAACTGGACCATTTGGTATGAATCTGACATTTGTTACCATTCCTCTGCGTTTCTGTTACCCTGACTATCACAATTTTGTCCCATTTTTTACCATTTTCTTGTGCTGTGTCCAGGCTAATTTTCTTCAAGCTGCAGTTGACTACAAGAAGAAGATTGGATTTAATGGTACTCACAGATGATTGCTATATAATTCACAGTCCAGATCCCCAAACATTGAAATGACTTGAATTTGTTTTTTATTTTCAGGAACATTGTTGATAGAGCCTAAACCACAAGAACCCACAAAACACCAGTATGTTTGTTACTTTGACATACATTTGCAAAATTTCTACAACATTAAATAATCCTAAGCCTTGTTTGTCCTCTCACAGGTACGATTGGGACGTTGCAACTACATTCTCTTTTCTACAGAAGTATGGTCTAACAGGTCTGTACATAGTGCGTTGGAATATCCATCGGCTTTAAAATGGATTCAAACGTTGAACTATTGTTTGGATTTTAGATATATTATTTTCAACACTTTTCTTCACTGATGCTTGTGTAGTTGTGTGAAGCTAACAGTGTGTTCTGAAATCATCTAAAGAGCATCTTTTTTTACACTGTATGATGATACAGGAGAATTCAAGATAAATGTTGAATGCAACCATGCTACTCTATCTGGACACAGGTTAGTTTCTTGCTTGCCTAACGACAATCACAATAGCTTGTAGTTTTAGTATCATAACGTCATGAAAAATCTGCAGCTGCCACCATGAGCTTGAGACTGCCAGAATTAATGGGCTGCTTGGAAATATTGATGCAAACACTGGTGATCCCCAGATTGGTATGTGCCAGTGTACCGCCAGTTGCCACTAATGCCTGAAGTTCATACTAATGAAATTCTTGTTTGTTTAGATTAGTTGAGTGCCCGTGCGTTACAACTGGAAAAAAATTATAACATTAAAAAAACACCATGCAAATGATACAAATAACTTAAAATATGATAAAATAACATTCATCGTAATTCGGTTTCAAAAACAGTATACTAATTTTAAAAGTAATATAAATTTTACTAACAATAAGGGTCCACGTGTCAATGAGAAGCTAGTGGTGATGGCAGATTCATCATCACTAGCTTCTTTTAAAGTAGTATAGATTTGGGACATACATAGAAAATTAACATTTCAACTCTTATATATCGACAGGTTGGGACACTGATCAGTTCCTTACAGATATTTCAGAGGCTACTTTGGTTATGTCAAGTGTAGTTAAGAATGTGAGTTGAATTAACAGTATCTTTTCTTGATATATTCAGTTAATTATCAATATGACACTATTCGTGAATTATATGTTTCTACATGGCTGCAGGGTGGACTTGCGCCTGGTGGATTCAACTTTGATGCCAAATTGTTGGTTCCCATTGACATTGGCTTTTGTTTTGTAAATGGGTATATGATCCAACTGAAATCCAATTGACTTGGAATTCTATTATGGTGACAGGAGGAGGGAGAGTACCGATGTGGAGGACTTGTTTCTGGCTCATATATCAGGAATGGACACCCTGGCCCGTGGCCTTCGTAACGTTGCCAAGCTGATGGAGGTAGCTGAGAACATTATGGCCTATTAAAGTCTTTTGCTCAGGGATCTGCATGTAAGCTTTTCTTTCTTCTTTCTGATGTTAGGATGGTTCCCTCGACGAACTTGTTCGTAAGCGCTACCAGAGTTTTGACAGTGAGATTGGTGCCACAATTGAGGTACAGTATTCAACAACATCAGAAGAGTTGTGAGTTGTTCCTTTTCACGGTGATTGAATCAAAATGGTAAAAAATGGTTTATGGTTTCAAATAGGCTGGGAAAGGAGACTTTGAGACACTAGAGAAGAAGGTTTTGGAGTGGGGTGAGCCCACTGTTCCATCTGGCAAGCAGGTAAAGGTTTTATCTTCATAGTACAATACAAATATATTTGCATTGATGATTGCTTATCTCGAAACTTATACTGTAATACTCTTTTCCTAATACAGGAACTGGCTGAGATGCTGTTCCAATCTGCTCTATAGATGGTGGCATGGTGCAGTGTTAATATTTTTAGGATTTTAAGCCCAAGCACGCCTAGAGTGTCTACGTGGAATAATCTAGTTAGCTATGTATGCAATGAACTAGTCTGTACACTACAGCGGGGAACTGAAATAGTGACCCGTACCTTTCTGAATTGATCTCCAGTGTTATGATTTTACTTTGTTTATCACCGAATCAACTATAATAGTGCTATTTAGTTAAGGCATGTAATTTTTATTTTACAATAAAAATAAAATTTTAAATTACTTTATTTTGTCCCACAAAATTCAGATTTGATATAAATCACAGAGATATACTAAAGCCACCATATTTGCACCGGCCGGGACATCTCAGCAGAATAGCTGACCAATCCTTGCTATGAATCCTGGTCGTGGACGAAGAGCGAGCAGACCTCCGGCCGTGCACCCGCCAGTGACAGGCTACAGCTTCCCGTGCACACGTCCGTCCTACGTGGCGCCTCCTCAGCGACACGCGCCCAATCGCGTCGCACGCCGCACCACGTCGCGATCGACCCCCCACGGCACGACACGTCGGCACAGCCAGAACCTCGCCACGTCATGCCATTGCGCGCTGCCGCTGGTAATAAGTACTGTACTGTACACATCAATCTGGAACGTACCCCCGTGCGCCTAAATGCACTGTTTAGCACAGTTCAAAATTATTCTGAGCTGCGTCAAGCTAGCAGCAAATTTCACAATTTAGTTTTTTTTTTAAAACTTATTTCATAAATAAATTCTTAAAAAATCTTATTGCAGGAATATCTATGAAACTCAACGTCAAAGCCATTAACGTTAAGTAAAATGACTTGACCTAATAGACCTCAGGTTGCCACGTCAGCTCCGTCAGCCAGCGCGGTAGAGAGGTTAGCGTCAGCGATCCTGGCTCTAAGATATTAATGCTCAGCGCCAATGGCTCTGACACTGAGCTTTGACTCTATTCCTAAAATAAGTTTTTTTAAGAGGTTTATTTGTAAAATAAGTTTTAAAAAGGATTAAATTGTAAAATTTGCTGGTCAAGCTAGCCCAAGAAATCTTGGATTTGAAGCTGTGGATAGAAGATCAAATGTATTTTGTTAGTATATCATTTAAACCCTAGATCCAGTATAAATTTTGGAATTGAAGCTACACTAAACATACCTTAATATTTGCGTACGGTTTTTAGAGTCCAATCAATGATCTTCGGTGACACTGCCTTATCCAAATCTAACACATAGTGTCTATTGATGTGTCTTACTCTTTTTTTTTACATTGACATTACATCCTCAATAAATGGTTTCTTCAAAATAAACTTATATATCCATTCACATATCTTCTCTTTTAAATTGTAACTGTTATATTTTTGCTGTTTATATATTATTGTTGTATCTGTTTATATTACGGTGTATTTCACTCGTTTTATTTTAGCTCTGTTCCTGCACGGATGTATATCGTATTATCTTGAGTTTATGGGAGAATTGTGACTGTATACGCCGGCCGTATGTGGTTGGCTCTGTTACTGTCTGTTTGAGAGGATACGCCGTATGCGGTTGGGTTTGTGACTGTACAGAGGATGGTGCGTCGCTGTACACTGTACACAAGATCCATTATGCAGGGGACACGTCGAACAATAATGCAAGACAAGATTGCCGGCCATAAGACGATAACAGTTCATGTTTGACTAATTATTTCAAAATAACCTATAAAATTAATTCGTTCGAATTGAGCCCATAGACAAAGATCAAAACTCATCTGGGATTAGAATCCAACCCCGTAGGGGATGCCAAACTCGTGGGCACATCGTACAAATAATTACGGACAAAATGAAAAGTTCACGTTACCTACAACTTGCTAAAACTTGCTAAGAGTCCGAGGTATACCGTATAATTCTCGTTATGAATTTCGTCATTATTTAGTCAGTAAAACGACGGTGGGAAGTCAAAAAACTACGCGCTATTTGGAATGGAGTATTTTCAAAGGAATTTTAGAGGATTTAGTTAATTATAGATTTTGCACTTTCTGCATCACCAAAAAGACTAAGTGAGACTCCAAGTCAAATCGAGAGGTTAATCATATTGGTAGGGATTTTGAAGCCGATTCTAGAAAGAATTTCTATCAAATAAGTAAAAAATTGTAGTGGTTCATATTATAATTTATCAGAATTGATCCACCTTTTTATTGTGAGATAGAATATCCTAAAATTTTGAAAAAATCAGACTAACAAAAAATTAAGAATATGTATAAAGTAATATTTATACGTGATTGAAATATACTAGCATACTATATAATACATATAATATAAGTAATATAATTTATAATTTATATTAATATAATTTTAGATCGTATAACGCAAACCATGACATATATAATACAACCTGACATCATTATAAGGGTTATTTTAGGCCAATAGTCTCTCTTATAGTAATTAGAATATAATCATACAGCTAAACAATTTCACAACTGAATCTAATTCACCATAAAATTTCTTCCAAAAAAAATCATAAAAACATAATCTAGAGTCATACCATACTAAACCAACCTTTTTACTGGTAGTAAATAAGAAATATAAAAGGTGCGTGATACAAAGCCTCTTTCACACAACACTCTAAAACCCTGCCATCTGTATTTCGAGCTCTGCAGTGGCACGTAGTATGTATATAGCATAGCCCTACCTCTACCTTCCATCAGTGTTGATAGCGTCATTGGCATGTACCTCCATCATATGACTAGGAGAGGGGTATACCTGCTCGTCCCGGTTAGGCAACAGCCCAACAGCCAACAAGAGGCTACGAAGTACACGCCATGATTAAAAAAATTGGAATATTGGAAAAAATAAGGAGACTTCTACGGCATCATTACCTCCCATGTAACATATTTAATCGTAGCATTAGAATAAAAACAAATAAACAATTTATAATATTTTAGGTGTATCTAAAATTTTCCTAATATAAATGTACAGAGTAAAAGAGCACATGTTACAAATTTATCTGTGGTGTCAGAATATATTTGTGTAAAATTTTCGTTTAGTAATTTTGCGTTTTCGCGCTGAAAAATGACAGCGACCGGCCGTGCAGAGCGGTGGATGCTGCGCTGTAGCGGCACAGCCGCACAGGCGGCCACGCGGCCGGCGCCGTCGTCGCGCGTCCTATAACAACAATCCGCTCGCGCGGCAGCGACACACGCTGCAGGGCCTGCAACGAGCGGGCGGGGGCGGTTGCGCGGCTAAACCCAGCCAAATGCCGCTGCTCCTCGCCTCCTCCCCCTCGCCGGCGCTGCGGCTGCCGCTGAGGGCACGCCTCAAGGTCTTGGCGTCCGCCGAAGTCGGCGCCAGCGGCAGGGCCGGCGCCGGGGCGGGCGTGGGCGGCGGCGGTTTCCCGGCGTTCCTCCCCAGGGAGGTCGAGCGGATCCGCGACGGGCCCGCCATCCACCTGGCCAAGCGAATCGAGCGAGTGCCCGTCCAGGTGAGGGAGCTTATCTCTCTTGAAATCGCCCGAATCTCCCTGTTCTCTAGAAGATTTTCTTCCTCGGAGAGTTGGTGTTCACTACGTAGTATGCTCAGTGATTAACTGATGATGATTACCTGAATAATCCTTTCCTTCAGACTGGCTTCTCCAAGAGCCCGATACCTAGCAGCTGTGTGAGGCCACTCAAGCAGCAGCAGAGCGGTGACCCTGTCGTGCTGCTCCATGGCTTTGACAGGTGCGTGCCTGCATTGCAAGCGCAAATTTGTGCGCGCCCAAATCTGTTTCATTGTTCGACATGCAGTGTCAAATTCCAGTGCCCTTCCTGTTTATCTTAAGAAATCTAGACTTGGCCATTACATATGGTAACAACTAACAAGAGTACGTAGTTAGCAGCCTGGACCTTTTAAAAGTATTAGATACAGTTCTTGTTTAGAGTGGAGGTACACCTACCCCTTGCTGGAAGATGCTGGATTGGAGGCTTGGGCTGTGGATGTTCTTGGATGGGGCTTCTCTAATTTAGGTATGCTCATGAGCTCATCCCACTCTGCATGCCATATGATTTGGTTTCATAGATTTGCTTGACACTGGTATAAATTGCAACACCCGTTCTAATATTTCTGGATTGTCCTCATAGAAACACGGCCACCGGGCGATGTAGCCTCCAAGCGGGAGCATCTTTACCAGGTACATATATCTACAAAAAATTACTGCTGGTGGACAATGTACTTGTCGTTATTTCTGTGTCCTGATCTCACTTACCACTTCCTAGTTGCTAGACTATAGTGTGGCAAGTTGGCAACTAGTGTCTCTGTTTGAACACCTCATCACAGAATAATAAATTGCTCGTGATGCGAATTTTAGTTCAGAACGAGTTTGGTAAGTAGCACTGAAGTCCCGGTCATGCCAGAATTGCACGCAAACTCATGTTCTATCTCAAAACAGGGACTGGATTGCCCGGAGTATGATATTACTATGCTTTACTTTAATGGTCCTTTGGATTTTGGACCACAGAAATTTTGCAGAATTTTCATATGAAGCAGCTCATTTACTGCAGGAGTCTGTAAATGTTCCCGTTTCAATTTGGTCCTAAGCTTATGTTGGTCTGCTTTTCCTCGTTTATATTTTTTCAGTTGTTTAAAGTCAGTTCTTTTGACATAGTAGTAAGTACAAAGCGAACTGTCGTGTCAGACTGATGCTTCCATGTAATGGTTACAATGATATGATCCTTACATCTTAACAACCTCTTTTTTGTAGTTCTGGAGATCCTACATTAGAAGGCCTATGGTGTTAGTTGGGCCAAGTCTCGGTGCTGCTGTTGCTATTGATTTTACAGTCAACTATCCGGAAGCGGTACAAGCATGCCAAGATTTCTTGTTTTCTATATATTTCTAGCAAAGAGGATTAAGAGCACACTTTTGAGAGGGTTGCCTGTATAGCTTTATGTGATGCAAAATATATCTACTTCTCTGTAACTACACTTTTAAGAATTTCTACAACCTGAGAGTTTAGTAGTATGAGAAGATAAATTGATCTTGTCCATCACAGGTGTCAAAACTGATCTTCCTTAGTGCAAGTGTATATGCTGAGGGCACAAGAGATATGTCCAGAGTGCCTAAATTCGTTCCATATGCTGGGGTGAGTAGCGAGTTGTTTACTGAGCTGCATGTTATGCCTTCTTTAACATAGCTTGCTTCCGCATTGTAGCATTTTTATTTTTGTTGATGTACTTTGCTGTGGCATCCTTATTTTTTATTTCCTGATGCCCATATTACTATGGTGCCAAGACTATTTTCTTTTTTTAATGATGGATATGCCTGTCCTCCAGAATCAATCATGTTGTCATATTTTCGCTAAAAGAATGCGTCTGTCTTGGTTGAATTACACTGTAACTTTTTCTTGCCTCAGGTTTCGCTACTGAAGAGTCTTCCACTGCGGTTGTTTGCTACTCTTTTGGCATTTCATAAAATCCCAGGTGGTCCAGCTGGATTCTTTGATTGGGTGCAAGTAAGCCTCTATTGGTCCCATAGAACTGTACAAAGGCAATAATTATGTCCTGATTGTTAGTTTATTGGTTTTCCTCACCTTTTGGTGTTATACTCATATCTTCCAATAAAGTTTTGAAGAGTATTTTAAGACATGTCTTGATTTTCTATTTCAGATTGGCCGCCTACACTGCCTACTTCCTTGGTGGGAAGATGCTACTGTTGATTTTATGTTGAACGGGGGTTATAATGTCCTAAACCAAATAAATCAGGTTATTTTCTATGAATATTCAAATTACCTTTTTTACTGTTCAAGGATGGTAATATTTCTGATCGTCCCGTCTGCCTGTCTGGGTTCATTGTTTTCTTTTGATACATGATGCTGTGGCAGCTACCTGTCACTAATCTGCTGTCACTGTTACAGCTGCAACCTTCTTTTTGCAGCAAAATGCTATTGAGAGAGTTCATGAGAACTACTTCTCCTAGGAGATAACATCTGAATACCCGCAGCATTTGTTTTCCTATGTGTTCATCGAAGTTACTGTTGGAATGTTAGTGGCATAATATCTTTTTAAGATCATTGGCATAATGATAGAGAGGATACTGTGACCTTGCTAGATCACATATGGGCATGAAAGTAATGAAATTTATTGGGAAGAGTAGTAAAAATTCTAATGATACTTCTGTTTCTTCTACAGGTAAAGCAGAAATGCCTGATCATATGGGGAGAGGAGGATGGAATAATCAGCAATAAACAAGCATATGTAAGTTTATTTGAACATGCTTATATGCTATACATGGCCTATCTTTGCAAGATATGAATATAAATGCCACTCTGAAGTATACAATCACGCCATTTAAAATTTTTAATCTGCTATTGGTCATTCAAGAAACTGCAAAGTGAGCTTACACCGTGTCAGTTTGCTGACAGTACAAACAACTAACATCGGTACGTTTCCAGCCTGTTACTATTCATTGTCTCTGTTTGTGTATGCTGCAGAGGTTGCACCAGGAACTCCCGGATGCAGTTTTAAGGCAGATAGGACAGTGTGGTCATATTCCTCATGTTGAGAAGCCAAGGGAAGTGACGAAACATGTCCTTGATTTCCTCAGAACTGAGAGTGAGCGAGCCGAAAAGGCAGAAAAGGCAAAGCAGGGTTCTTCCTTGCCATCAACAGTCGGGTATGTACTATCCTGCCATCCTGCTGGAGATGCATAATATCACTCCATGTGTGCTCATGAATATCCACCCTATTATTCCATTTGGCGTATTGATCCTGTTGCCTGACCAATGTGCCACAGGACCTTGTGAACAGATTTGGATCCTTTAGGCTAGGTTGTACATGGTAGCATGCTGCATGCACTCCGTCACGCTGCTGTATACACGTCGCCAATCGATATGCTCGCAGTTGCAACGCTCGGTTCAAGCTGTTCCTCAGACGAAGCTTTACAAGTAGGCTGGCATTTGTTCGCAGCATATCCTGTCTTTCTGCGACGGGGTAACATAACTGTGCTTGAGGCTTTCCAGTTGCAATGTATCATTCCTTCCTCCGATCTTTCTTGTTGAACGAATTGAATAAATTTCAACTGTGCTCGCTGTTACTTTGCAGCATCCATCTGCTTGAGAGCCACCTGTTCATATCATAGCACATGAGGCTAGTCTGGTGATTGAATCGGTTCGTGTTGTCGGTTCAGTGGTCTAACTGTCTTTTTTATTAAATACTATGTTTATTTTGTATTATTTTAATAAAAACAATACAAGTAATACAAGATCATAGAAAATATGAATAAGTATTTTTTAAAAAATACAAACTTACACTTAATATTATATTATATTTTAGAGTGGTATTTTAACTATAATAATATCACAACTCAATCTCCTGACATAACAAATTTACTCTTAGTCCACATGCATTTTCTATCATACTCTCAAATCCGAAGGTACAAAAGATACTAAAGAAAGAATATTTTGTGTCACAACATTGAACTAAACGGTTGTCTGAAACTGTTACCGGTTCGACCGTCCAACAAAAAATTGGTGAGATCATCTGTTTTTTATCAGTTCAATTAAATGGACGATCCATCAAACCTTAAACGTTGAGCTGTTCAGTTTCGGGTTTTCCGGTTTAACTAGTGGCCCAATCTAGATTTTTTCAAAATGTTGAGCATCTGTATCTCCAAGAGAGTTTTTTTAATATAAAATCTCATATAAAAATTATTGTAAACTTTGTTGATCTCTAAAAACCAATCAATCCACAACAACAGTATCCCTATAATCTTAGTTTTTATATTTTAACGAGAATTAGAAAGAGAGTTTCTACTTTTAAAAGAAATGAAAAGAAATGAAAGATGATTGAGGAGATAGGAGATGATCTAGGAATGTTGTTGCATCGAGAGATTTTTTTAAAAAAATATGAAACTAGATAAAATAGTGTTAGATATGCATGGCAGGTTACGCCTCAGGCCACGCGCCCACGACATCAGCTCACGCCGCTGGCAATGCTTCGGCCCAGCCACTCGCTGGCTACGGCGAAACGGGTGGCCCAGCCCGGCTAGCGGAGAAGCCCGTTAGAGTATGGCCCGTTTGGCCCGGCTCATGTAGCAGGCCGTGCTGTGCCGGCCCACGTACCGAGCTGCTGGCCCAGACATGGGCCCTCAGGGTGTCCGGGCCGTGCTAGCACGGGCTCAGAAGGCCGGAGCCGGCCCGTGAGGCGACGAGGGCGCGACAAACTTTCCGCGGTTAGGACGTTTTCAATCTACTCATGACAAATCCCGGTCGGGGGTTGGAGAATGGGACCTTCTGATACGATACAACAGAAGAGATCACGAGACGTCGTCGACACATGCGCTTTGATTGCGATCGATCGTCAATGTGCTGTTCCTTTCTCGCAGGACAAATCAATTCATGATCAACAAAGTTTGGCAAACTTATTTTCAAACACGAACCCATTTTCCCCACGCGACAATACCTTTTTCAAGAGATGTTTTCAATTTTGCTCTAATAAATTTGAAACTGTAGGAGTATGTACACCCACGTCTTGTTTTCAAACATGAGCCCGTTTTTCCACGCAGCGGCGAGGCAACACTGCTGCGGCAATTATCTGCTGGACTCTTCGAATATGTCCAGATTTCTGCAAATTTTTCACGTGGCATCCTCCATAAACTTACGGTGATTTTTTCCCTAAACAAAATATCATTAAACAAACCTCACTGAGACCATCAGCTACAGATTGCAGATCATAAATCTCGTCGAGCCGTCGTCTTCACGGTTCACACATATTTTTCCACGTCAGTAACAAGGACGTAGCCATCGCACTGACAGTCTCATTGATTGAGCAGTCGAGCCGTCGTCTTCACGGTTCACACATATTTTTCCACGTCAGTAACAAGGACGTAGCCATCGCACTGAAAGTCTCATTGATTGAGCAGATCGGTGAGGACCGCATTTATGTGGAGGAAGGCCGAAGGGGGGAGGAGAGAGATCGGTGAGGACTAGAGGAAACGATGAGCAGGGTGTGCGTCACCGGAGCCAGCGGCTACATCGCCACCTGCCTCATCAAGAAGCTGCTGCAAAGAGGCTGCGTCGTCCATGGGACCTTGAGAAATCTCGGTACTCTCTCCGGCCATCTCTTGCTAGCTACAACCTCCTAAATTAATTTCTTTCGGAAATCCTGATGATATCTCATATCTCACAGGGGATGAGAAGAAGACGGCGTCGCTGAGAGAGCTGCCCGGCGCGGCGGAGCGGCTGGTGCTGTTCGAGGCGGACATGTACGACGCCGACACCTTCGAGCCGGCCATCGCCGGCTGCGAGTTCGTCTTCCTCGTGGCCACCCCGCTGCACCGCGACACCCGCAGCACCAAGGTACGCACGCCTCGTCTGCAGGCAGACTATCTGGTTATCTATGTTTGTTTGAGCTGAAGATTTTTACTAGTTAACTGATACTGATAGTTGATATTTAGACAGTACAAACCTAGATAAATCGATGTTTCTGGATTATATTTTATTTCTAAATTGTTGAGGTACTGATTATTTTGTAAGTTTGTTTCCATCATTTGCAGTACAAGAACACCACCGAAGCGTCCGTAGACGCGACGCGCATCATCCTGGAGCAATGCGAGCGGTCCAAGACGGTGAAGCGCGTCATCTACACGTCCTCCCTCACCGCCGCCTCGCCGCTCCGGGAGGACGGTGGCGGCTACAAGGACTTCATCAACGAGTCCTGCTGGACTCCTCTCAACCTCTCCTACGGTTTCATCAACCGTTTCTTGGACGTAATCAGCTAAGCATTTCCTATTCGAGTATTTGCTGAATTGCTGTGCTGAGTGGTAAATGACACCCATAAGCACTGCAGGTTTATGCAGAATCGAAGACACTCACCGAGAAGAAGCTGCTGAGCTATAACGAGTCGGAGAAGAGAGCATTCGAGGTGGTCACCCTGCCGTGCTCCCTCGTCGGCGGCGGCGCAGACACCACGCAGCAGCACCACTTGCTTAGCATCCCGATGATCGTGGCGCCGCTCACCGGCGACGAGGGCTACCACAGTGGGCTCACGTTCTTGCAGACCGTGCTGGGCTCCTTGCCACTGGCACACATCGAGGACGTCTGCGACGCGCACATCTTCTGCATGGAGCAGCCGTCCATCACCGGCCGATTCATCTGCGCCGCCGGGTACCCCAACATGCAGGACTTCGTCGACCGGTTCGCCGCCAAGTTCCCGGAGCTCGAGATGAAGCTCAAAGAGTATGCACTATGCACGGCTTTGTTATGCTCTTGCATAGTTGCATCCTCGGCATTTGTGATTAATCGGTAGATCAAATACGCGTTTGTCTTTGTGATTTTCATAGGGTGGCAGGGGAGGGCGTGATGGTGAAAGGCGATACAAACAAGCTCGTGGATTTGGGGTTCAAGTACAGGCACAGCCTGGAGGAGACGCTGGATGGCAGTGTGGAATGTGCCAAGAAGCTGGGATTGCTCTGACGTGTGCCACTAGTTGCCAATTTGCCGTGCTTCTCATGCAATCTCCTTTTATGTTTATGACCAACAGTGTGTAAGTCAATTGTGACAATATATTTATAATATTGTTGTGTTGTATTTTACTGGTAATATCATATTATCAATATAATTGATCTTAGTTATCCATTTCGATAGTTAATAAATACCTTAAATTAATCATATTTTACTGGTAGTAGTTGCCATGTTTCTTATGTTTGACAAACCGTGTAAGTTAGCTGTAACGATATATATATAGTATTGTTATAGTGTATTTTACTGGCAATGCTATACTCTCTTTTGAATCAATCTTAGTTATCAAATTTAAAGGTTAATTAATATTTTAAATAAATTATATTTCACCTATAATCGATATTAGAGAATTTACGTGCATCTCTTTCGTTGGCCGTTTGACATCTTCTTATCATTTATTTTTAGACCATTCAGCTTTTAAAAAATTTACTACTACTATGATGACAGTAGAAATTATTTTCAATCATTTAATAAATGGAGATGAGGGTTGAGATTCTATAAAATTGATCATGTATATAAGGATGTGTTCTCTATTCGTAGGGTTGCTTATAGCTAAAAGACGACAGGTCAATATAGGATTATTTGTAAAACACCTTTAAAAATATGGCTTCTCCAAAAACCTTATCCTCATATTCAAGTGCCAACTGCCATCTAGTAGGAATTGAGATCCCCTGACGTCAAGGAACCCGACGTCAGAGGAAAGTCACGATCGTAGCCGTTTGGCTGTGATTCAACGGTGTCCACGTGGTCTCCACCCTCCCATTGTCGCTCTGACCACTGGTTGCCGCTCCGGCTCGCCCCGACGGACATGATCGCCGAACACCGCCCCGTCATGCAGCCCCACTCTGCCCTGCCCTTGGCCTGCGCTCTCGCTGCCCTGTCGCCCCGCCCAGACGCTGCCCCGACCATCGGATCACAGCGGAGCGGCTGCGGTCTCACGACTATCCTCTGATGTTGGGACGCTAGGGATCTCTCACGACTATCCTCTGATGTTGGGACGCTAGGGATCTCAATCCGTCTAGTAGAAGGGCCAAATAAAGTGGACAAAAGCACTTTAGCCCCTCTTTATATATATATTTTTATTCTTGTATGTTTTTTTAAGCACATACAGACTAATCAGCCAAACAATTAAGATGGAATGATTCCATCCTAAGATAAAATTATTCTTCCAGAATTGTTTAATTTAAGAATAGAAATAGCCTTTTTTTTATTTAATTTGAGAATAGAATGATTTATCTTCCCCTCCCTATGCGAACCGCATCCGCGCAGTCGACGCCCACTTCTCCGCCGCCGACGCACTAACCAAAGCATCCATTCGTCCATCCTGCCGGCCAAGATCTAATCCAAAAGAAAGAAATCACCCCCAACCCCCTCATGAATCCCAGGACAAACTCACCAAATCAATCTGCACCGCAAAACAAGGAGGGTCGAGCCCTGCAACAAGACATCGTGGCGGGTAACAATCGCTCCATCGTCGCGGGAGAGAATCCTACGGCCGTCAGCGTGGTGACTAGGCCAACGGTATTTTGCAAACCAGTCCCTGCTTCGGGTGATATTTTTATGGGAAATTTTACAGTCTCATAGGAGTTAACTAAATTAATATTAAAAATTATGATACTTTTTAATACTTCTTTAAGTAATGTAAAATCACTCTATTTATTATTTATATATATTAGTCTCTTCTTCGATTGTTATCGCGGGTAGCGACCATGAATTTTGCATATTAGTCTTCTTTCGCTTAGGCCGAATTAGTCCAAGGCTGGAGGGCCATGAAATATTCGGTCATTCCTTCACCCAAACGGCCCAACTCCGACACCCTGAGAACAACCTGAGATCGGGTCGCTTGTTATCAAAGATTTTTTATACAACTCTAGTTAGTTTATATAATAAAATAAAATAAAAAATTTTATTTTATTTTTAGTTGGACGAGCATGCAAGCAACTTGGGGCCAGGGATCGAGCCAGCAATTGTTAATGTCTAGAGCTAGATAAATTGTTTTTTATTTTTTTCAAAAATTTGCATAAAATTTTAATAGATTTTTAGAGGCAAGCCTCAGCTGCCCCGGGCCTACCTCCGCCCCTGCTTGGGACACATTTGGTAGACCGCAAGAGCCATCAGTCTATCTCAATGTATGCAAGGAAGCATGTTTGGTTTCTTGAGCATGGCTCTGGCGATGTAAAAGATGAGCGCGAGCATGGCTGTGAGGAAACGGATTTCGATTCCATTTCATGTGGACTTGACTAGCTCAAGCCAAAAAAAAGTATATGTGGCAGCGCGTGTGCAGAAAATTTCACTTATTCAGGTAACTAAACACTTTCTCTTTTTGACCTAGCTACATATATACAAGTAACCAATCATATTCATCTTGCATGAGCCTAACCTATTTTAGGTAAAACTGAATCATTGATACTAGCTAGATTAGCTCTATTTAGACAACTAAATACCCCCTTAATCAGAAGAGTGGTCCTTGCACGAAAGAGACAGGAACGTAGAGCCCCACAGGCACCGACGCACCGGCCTCACCCATGCATTCATTGGACGCCAAACAAAGCTCCAAACAAACAGGCAGCAGTCACAAGTGTGTTTTCAGATGGGATCGACAGGTTCAGACAGACTAGGTACGATACGACTGCACGTACCACTACCCTGGCGTTAGCTTCCGTGTGCTGCTCCAGCGGTTCCTTAAACCCTGATGTTCCAGTAGCACTACATGCATAAAAGCTAGACCCTGATGTTCCAGTAGCACTACATGCATAAAAGCTAGGTTTCAAATATATTTTTAGAATAATTTTACGGTTCTTGGGGAGGAAGGTATCAAAAGTTACCATAATTTTTAGTGTTAATTTTAATATCCGAAGTATCAAGAATGGTACCTTAGTACTAAAATTAACACTAAAAATTATAATAGTTCCTAGTACCTTCTCAAGGACCGTAAAATTTTCCATGTTTTATCAACTCACTGCTAGCTAAGTACTAAAATATCAACTTAACTCGTTAGAAAAACATAACGAGTTTTATCAAGCTTATCACTGAGCTGAGGTAGCTAACGAGACACGAGTCACCGTTTTTTACCACGTAATCAGGCATTCGTGCTCTTGCAGCAACTATATATAAGGCGATAAGCGAGAGCAGAGAGGACCAAGGAAATAAACTGCATAGTCCCCCTTCACCGAAAAGGCCCCCTCTGGCCTTGGGATCTTGAGAACCAGGTACATGTAGTGTGGTATCGCCGTAAACATGGCGAGGGACGAACGTCCGAGCACAGCGTGATAGGCAGTCTCGAAGTCGGCGATGTAGAATTTAACGTGCTCGGTCCTGTAGTTGTCCCGAGTGCCGAACGTCACCGGCAGGGTGAGCGTGCCGAGAGGTATGGAAGCCTTTCCAGGGACAATCCCATAAAAAGGCGTGCCCGTCTTCTACAGTGCCGACATGTCAAAATGCCGAGAGCCGCCAGGGTCCCTTTAAACAGGACATCAAGGCCGCTACCGCCATCAATCAGCACCCTCTTTAGGCGCACCTTGAGGATGACTGGGTCGACCACCAGCGGGAACTGACCCGGCTTGGGGACGTCCGTCCATTGGTCATCCCGGTTGAAGGTGATCGGGATTTCTGACCACTGTAAGCGCTCGATTGCCTTGTCGCTCGATTGCCATGATGGGCAAGTAGCTTCTATTAACGTTTGGACTCGGCGACGATTGCCCCGCCGAAGATCATGAAAACCGTTCGAGAGGACTCTTGGAAGTCATTCTCGATCGGGAGGTCAGCGTCTTTGTCCTCCCGGTGAGGCTTCTTCTTTTTATCATCCCGGCGACGCTTGTCTTGCCGGGAATTTTCTTCTGCCTATTTGACAATCTGGTTTTACAGCTGGTAGCACCGGCGGGTGGTGTGGCTGCTATTAGCATGAAAGATACATGGCTTGTCCAGCATCGCTTGCATCGCCGAGTTCCCCCGACCTCTAGATCTAGGTTTCTCCTCGGCCATCATGACGTGCTCAGATT
>KE373345.1:499016-509140 GCA_000418225.1 Zizania latifolia | reverse complement strand
ACACACAAAAATATATGCTGTTGAGCTCCCAAACACTTACATGCAGTAACATGGCAAAAAAAATATAGAGGAGTAAAAGTTATCAAACCCGATCTATAACACAAAGGTTGTATTTCTCCAAATGACGCTTGATAGATGCAATACTGACATCTCCCTCAGGTTTAATCAACTCTTTCTGGAAAAAAAGAAACACATTGACAAGTTTAAAATGTTAATTTGACCGTGTGAAACGAATATGTTACATATGGTATAATCAAGTATCAGGTGATCATGAGGAACAACAAAGAATGCAGTTAACACAAAAATGTTGTGTCTGATTTGCGTGCAGGATTGAGATACTTACCATAGCTACTGGATTGAGGATAAGTTTTGTTTTTGAATCCCAATTAGCCATCATAGCGGTGCAGCATAACCACATGAAGTTGTTACTGACCTCTCCGTTGAACTTCAGGACACGTCTAAATTCCTCCTCGGTCACCCACACACCTCGTATTTGTACCTTGATTGCACCTGATCTCCCCTTATATGTCATAAGCACATGTTTCTTGTAATTCTCGTTTATAACATTTTTCGACACTTCCCTTCCTGCAAGTTCAGCAATAGCTTCCACGCCTGCTTGAGTTGCTTTCGATCTTCTAGCCCTACGTTTGCATGTGATAGGTACAGTGCCAGGGTCGGGGAAACGTTGCCCATCTAGGATTGGATCAAACCGATATGCAGGGCGTATTTCGCTACACGACATAGTGTCCTGTGAGGACCCTATTATCACAGCATTGCAGGCTTTGTTGAGATTGGATGCTGTATTGAAAAAAAACAGTGAAACACATTTGTATCATCTGGTACTGAAAATGGTAACACGAAATATCATTTTACTTACATTTGGCAGATCTGCCTACAGTTTGCGGGTCGGAGCTGTCTCCATCCGATTGCCCTGAGCTCTCCTCAATAGCATCCTTCTCATCTCGTCTTCCCTCATCCACCTCTTTGCTAACATCCCCCTCATCTTTACTATCATTCCCCTCCTCTTTGCTGACACCCCCCTCATCTTTAGTATCATTCCCCTCCTCTTTACTGATATTCCCCTCATCTTTACTGGTATTCCCCCCGTTTTTTCTAATTTCATCTTGCAATGCAGTGTCGGCGATAGCTCCAATCCCAAATTTGCCCGCTTCCTCACGCATGCTAGCTAATGTGGTTGTAGCTACTTTAGTTGCATCACTGGCTGCAGTGTTTGCTTCCTTTGTATTGCAAGATGATGTGCCGGCCTCATTAACAAAGCCGCGTGTTGCACCTCCTTCCTCCATGTTAGCTTTGCCTGGTCCTTTGGCAGCTTCCTTGTGGCCATTTTGAATATCACCTTGGAACTGCCGCATGATCTCTGCATCAGATGTGTCTAAGGCAGCTGTGATATGCTCCATCATACTTGTGATCAAAACTGAGCGTCTTGCTGCCAGCCTCTCACGCAGCTTTGATTCCAAACTCATATGATGGGATGTCTGAAATAAAAAATGTAAACACATTGAGAAAGACAAAAAGAAATGTGCATGTGTTAACTAGTACCAATGTGCATCATATAATACCAATTTGCATCACATGAATTCTATTGTTCAATTCAAAAGGTAAACACATGTACAGGCTGCTAACTGGTACATATCTGTATCATATGAAACATGTATGTGCCATGGGAGAAAATATGATCTGTTGTGGGCTATGATACCTATTTGTCTCATATGAAACCTATGTGTATCATATGACAAGCATAACAAAATGCAAAAACCTGATCAAATGCATACAATGATGCAACTAAAAAAACCGACTGTTACTCGTGTATTATAATAAAAAATCTGATCAATGATAACCTAAAAGAAATGTAGGACATGAAAAAAAAATAGATGTAGCACAGACCTCATGTTGTGTGGTGCGGTCAACGCTGACGTTTGCTGCATGTCGTCTATTATCCACACTCGCCTCGCTAACACCATCTGCATACACAGTTTCAGCAATGTCACACACCTATGAAAATAAAAAGATGGCAAAATGATTTCAGTATACGCATACAAAAAAGAAGAGAGATATCATGTCATAAATCTTAATTTGTTAATGTACAATATGATACCTGCAAGCGCTCATATGAAGGCATGCCTGGTCCTTTCTTTGCAAATGATTTGATGGCATTCAAGTGAGCGCTAGCAACATATGCGATGCGTGGGAAACCGACAGGAGATACTACGTCGGGCAGAAAATCAAGGAAGATGATCTGCACAAAAAATCAAATAAAGGAATCACACACAATATATGCTTTACAAAAAAACATAATCAGAAAAATCAAGTCAGCTGAATCACTCACATTCAGTATATGCACGCATCCCTTCGCATTGACATTGTCCTTCTTGCATGCCCTAAGCTCCTTTATCCCTTCAACTAGGACATCAGCAACGTGATCGCACCAATTGTATTCCTTAATCCCCTTACCAGATTTCAAAACTGGCAAGTACTCTCTGCTGACATATAAAATTGTCCCAGGTGCCAGATAAAGGGACAGAAGGGCAATCATAAAAGGGACAATGAAATCATCTTCATTTTCCTCATTGTACATCTGCTTCATAGTTTCTGCCACATTCTGCCCACTCCCCTTGTTGGTAAACTTCTCCTTCATCACAGAGTTAATGTCTTTTGAGAGAGTTACCTTCTTTACGCCATTTGGGATGCCAAGAATCTTGGGTACGAGCGGCTTGATCGCTATTGATTTCCCACAGACCTTCAATGTTGCCTTAGAGCAGTTCACCTTGCTCATGAGCCATGTAGTAAGGCTCCTTGGCATTTCAGATGTTACCACTATCAAGATGCTGCTAAACCCGTAGTTTCTGACATATCCTTTCTGTACCTCGGACAGTAATGACACCATCATTGGGATGCGCTTGGGGTTGCACCTGTACCCTTCGCGACGTCCCTGAAAACACAAATGCGCAGCATATGTAACACCCAATACAAAAAATGGGGCATAGTACTCTGGTAGGAATAAGTACCATCTGGTGCTCATGTGTATCGCATGAAAAACAATGAAAAATGAAATGTAATTCTGATATGATACACCTAACAATCATCTGGTGCTCATCTATGCCGCATGAACTACAATTGTGTACACATAAAATATGTGCATAGTACTCTAGTACACATAAGAATCATATGGTACTTGGGTGTTCCACATGAAAGAAATGAAAGTTATATTATTCTGATACCCCTAGGAATCATACGGTGCTCCATTTATATCACATAAAAAAATATTCATATGTGTGTGTAATTATAAAATGAACTATAAAAAATATATTAATATAAGGCGAGGTCGTACCGGTACACCAAAATCCTCATCTGCGGCATCATCTTTTGCATCAAAGTCCTTGTCCCCATCGACCTCTGCTGACTCGTCTTCATGGTCGTCGACGGGGGTCTTCTTACGCCGCGCTCGAACACTTGGTCGTCTAGTCCTATGCATCTTCTTTTTTGTGGGTCCTCCAGTCTCTTCCTCCTGCTCTTCTGCCACCTCCTTCCTCTGTCTCTTCCCTTTAGGATCTTCCACCTCCAACATCTGCTTCGCTTTATGCTCTTCAGTTGGGTTGTTGCGTGCTGACTGTCGTGGAGAAAGATGTGTTTTACTTGTTTCAGCCAGAAACCTTTGCATTGGCACTTTCCTTACCGCATGCCTCTGTGCCATCCTTGTTCCTTCTGTAAAGTCAGAATCATCTGATTTTGAGCCCATCTGAAATCCCTGTCAAAACAAAACAACAGCATGTCAAAAAAAACTAAAACAAAAAGAAAAACATGATATATATAACCTATCTGTACCATATGATATATATGTGTACCAAATGACACATACATGTACCATATGATGCACATGTCATATTTACATCATCTGCACATTTGGGGGCCATAATATGCACATACATAAATGGTTTTGCATTTCAATATGTTTTGCGTCAATCCATACTACTCACAAAATATACATTGTGGCGCAAAAAAAGAAAAAATCCCCCCTCACTTCCTGTCAACTGCCACCTGCTATCCCTCTCCCAAATTGAGCAAAAAATCCTTCACACCCTCTCATCAACACTCGTGCTCTCTCCCAAAAGATAACATACTAATCACAGTGGGAGGGTATGTGGAGGGGGGAGAGAATCATACAGACAACAACCTCTAATAACATTGCTAACAGCGCCATCCTATTAAAGCTATTTGTGCAATCAACTCACTAACATAAGGGATCAAAAACAAAAATGAATCAAAAATTAGTTGTATCTAAATAACTCAAAAATTATCCCAAATCAGAGAAAATCACTAATTAACAGTGTTTCATACATACTAACTTACTCATACAACTACTAAAATGACTGATAGGAATACCTGACAATGCAACGACCGCAAGATCTTCCCCTCCTCCAATCGGCGAGGCCAAAATGCAAGGGCCTTTCTCCTCTCTTCCTCGGCTAACCGCAAGGATTCCGCTCTCTCAAATCCACAGCCACCGGCTCCGCGCGCCTCCGGTCGCCGACGCCAACCGCAAGGATCTCCCTCACCGCACTTCAAATGCACACGGCGCAGCGCTTTCGCCCACCTCCACGCCTCTAATTGCCGACGCCAACCGCAAGGAAAACCTCCTCGGAGCGCTGAGTCGCGCCGGTCGCCGCGTCACCGGTATGTAGCCTCCTCCCCTCGCCGCACTTCAAATGGCCCGGCGCTTCGACTTCGCCGGTTGCGTCGCCGCTCACTCACCGCTGCGCATAGAGAAATCGTAAAGTTCATGGGCAAAAGCAGTTCAGCGCTGGGATAAATACCGGCGTTTGCAAAGGAACGGACGATTGAATTGGTTGGGTGATGGGCTGTGAGGTTTGGCCACGCGTGATGGGCTACCCTCTTAAAGTGGACCGTATGCAATAGTTGGTACGGTATACCGTCCACTAGATTTTCTGTTTGTGTTATGCTCTTGCATGTTGCATCCTCAGCATTTGTCATTAATCGGTAGATCAAACACGCGTTTGTCTTTGTGATTTTCATAGGGTGACAGGGGAGGGCGTGAGGGTGAAAGCCGATACAAACAAGCTCGTGGATTTGGGGTTTAAGTGCAGGTACAGCGTGGAGGAGACGCTGGATGGCAGTGTGGAATGCGCCAAGAAATTGGGATTGCTCTGATGTGTCATGTGTGCCAGTAGTTGTCATGCTTCTTATGCAATCTCCTTTGAAAATCCGTTGATGTTTATGACCAACCGTGTGTAAGTTGTGACAATACACAACAATATATAGAATATTGTTATGATGTATTTTAATGGTAATATTTTATTAGAAAAATAGTAAGATTATCTAAATCAATATGGACCGTTAATTATATAACGATTGAGATTTAAATAGAGTAATAAGTCATGTCTTCTCCTTTTGAATTTTGAATGGTGCATGCGCATGCAGATCCTTCTGTTCTTATTGTCATGCAACAGAGCCTCAGCTTCAACGTTAATTACCTGCGTATGCATGCAGAATCAATCCATATCCTTCCGTTCTTGCCTTGCGTAGAGCAGTTAAGATTTTCCGCCGTTAATTAATGGCCGTGCAGATAAATTGTGATCGGGTGTAGCCGTTTTCCGCAGTTAATTAATTGCCGTGCGGATAAATTGTGACCGGGTGTAGCTGGTCAATAGAAATAAAATTAAAATTTATTTTAGTTAATTAAATATAATCAATGGCTAATTGATTTGAGGTCTTTTTTCTGAGGATGTAAATGCTGCACAATAAGAGGGCCTACTATCAGGATAATTATCGGTTTTAATAGTTAATTAGTACTTTAAATTAATATTTACCGGTATTAATTGCCATGCTTCTTAGAGCATCTTCAAGAGTAGTTCTAAAATTAGAAAGCAAATCACTTTAAATGTGTTTCTCTCCTAAATTTAAGTCTCTGTGTATGCTCTCTAAATGTAGGGATCGAAATGATTAATTTTGAGGATCCTTTATTTTTAGAAGTTATTTAGAGTATCTGTTAGAACTGATTTTTTAGTTGTAATTCTAAAAACCTAGAGAAATAAGTTCTTTAGAACTTAAAGAACTTCTGTCGGAGATACTCTTGTACTTGACAAACCGTGTGTGTAGTTAGCTGTGACGCCCCTTCTCCGCCGCCAACGCACTAACCAAAGCATCCATCCGTCCATCCTGCCGGCCAAGAACTAATCCAAAAGAAAGAAATCACCCCCAACCTCATGAATCACAGGCTAAACTCACCAGATCAATCTGCACGGCAAACTACAGAGCCACATCCCCAAACCAAATCGAGAAACGGTTCTAGACCAAGCAAGCCACACAAGCCACAAGAAGCGGTGGTACGCCCCTGGCACGGCGGCGGCCAGGGAGTCCACCCCGAATGGGCAGGTCAGGCGACCGAGCTACTCGAGTACTCGACCACCCAATTGGAGGCGGTGGGAGCGTGATCCCCTCCGCCGGAGGAAACGAGGCAAGCATGCGGTTCTCTGCCATGCGCTCCTCTTGGCTCTGCCGCTCCGCCGCCATTTCTCAGAAACAAGTACTTCTTCTCTTCTATTTTAGAATGTAAGTTATTCTGTTCTTAGTTAAATTTATTTATAGATTAATAAATATATGTTTAGATTTATTGATTTATAGATGAATTTAGATTAATCTACGCTCTTCAATAAAAGAAAAAATTACATAATTACCTCTACAGTTAAAACGTGTTTATAGATTTGTTCCATAGCTAATTAAACTTACTAATTTGTCTCACACTTGAGATTAAACTTATCGGTCCATCTTTCATTTAGGAGCAATTTAAATTTATTTCTCTATTTTTCAGCCTATGAAATGACAAAACTGCCCCCTCACTGTTCCTCCACCCGTTTTCCCGTTTTCTTCTGCCGATAGCTCTCAACTTAAAACTAGGAGGACTATCTTCACTTGCTGCGCTGGACGTAGTCTCTGCACTAGCTCACGAGAAATTGTTTTTATCATTCAGCCAATTTATTTACTAGAAGCTGTGGCCTTGTGACAATCTAGATGAATTCTGTTTTTGCATAATTTTCTGTTGACCTGGACCCATGAGCTCGTCGTCCTGTTCGTGTGAATCCTGCAGACGGCTCGAGTGCTCGACGCAGCTAGCTTACAGAAGAAAATGGGCATAGAATTACGGAGGGACAGTATAGTCATTTCTTAGGCTGAAAAATAGAGAAATGAATTAAAATTGCTCCTAAATGAAAGATGGGGCAAAACAGCGTGTGTTCATCTCAAGTGTGGGGCAAATTAGCAATTTTAATTAACTATAGGATAAATCTACAAACACACTTTAGCTGTGAAGTAATTCTGCAATTTTTCCTCAACAAAATAGACATTTACCTTTCGATCTATTTTTAACAAATATAATATATTTTGTATGTAATGGTTGGGTATGAGTAACTTAAAGACATTACTCAAATATCATTATCATAAGACATATGACACATGGTGTAGACGGTAGACCTGAAAGTCTCTCATGGTGGGTGACATATAGCCTCTTCTTGACTCAACTAGGTTGGATGTGGTCTTTTAGGATGGCTAAACAAAGTATCAATTTGACTACCAACACAAGGAAGGTCTAGGTGGAGCACTGTAACAACTAAGCTTGTCGTAGAGGTTGCTCTACATAGATCCTATGAACTAGAGCAGGATAGCTAGGGCCACGTTCACCAAGCTGGTCATAGAGATTGCTCTCTGTAGGTACTAGGAGCCAGTATAGTGAAAACTCACAAAGAGCACTTTAACCACTCAGATAGTCAAGAGAGCGCTCTCTATATGCCCCACAAGTCGAACAGGTGTAACGCGTGAGACGTGTACAGGAGCACGCAGTCAACCTATATTTAATGTGCATGTCTAATAAGGACCGCTTGTATTGAATATAGGGGATCTCTCATATTTAGCTCTATCATTGTACCAACCCTAGTTTTATTAGGCAAATACAGGGATATTCCATCCAACTACCCTGAAGGTGCCAACCACAAAGAGTCCTTGGGGCAACAAGATAGGTGGTAAGGCAATAGACTAGATACAATGATAATGTATGTAAAACAAGATAAGTCTACGTATGTCACAGTGTTGCACCCTTATTGTTGCCTAATTAAAGTAGTACACAAATAGTAGCCCACTCCATATAATTGGCAAACGAAGAGTGGTAGAACTCAAGCCGAGCTCTTAGCAAGCTTTAAGCCCATTCATCCATATAAAAAAAACCCATTATTGTTCTTACTATTTAGGTGTGTTCTTGTTCTTATTCTGAGCTTGTTTTTGTTATTCACGAGTAATCGGATATACAAGTGAGCGACGAATACCTATTGGTGATAAGTATGTTCCTGTTTTTTACACGTGAATAGCCATGAATATACCATAGATAATATATCCGAAATTCATAGATAAAGATATATGGAACACTGTTAGTACGTAGTGGTGGTGTATGGAATAGTAGTGGTGTACTGACTGTCGTCCCTATCTCTTATGGGCCGCAAAAAAATTCCGATCCCTGAAAGGATAGGGCTATCGCTGGTCGTCTGGTCTACACCAGTAACACCACACGTCTGCACAAGGATCACCATCGACCATCGGTCATCAGCCATCATATCAGTCATCAAGCACGCACGTCTGGACAACAAGTCCCCTCTCATGGTGACTCACCGTGCAAGATCGAGAGGTTATAAAAGTCGTGTGCCGCTAGCCCGCTAGGCTTCTCGCTATTAATTTAAAGCGGCCACTCCGACCACTTCACTCGACTGCAGGAAGGAGGAGGAGGAGGAGGAGGAGGAGGGGAGCGGAGATGAGCAGGGTGTGCGTCACCGGAGCCAACGGCTACATTGCGACGTGGCTCGTCAAGATGCTCCTCGACAGAGGCTGCGTCGTCCATGCGACCTTGAGAACTCTCAGTACTCTTCCTCCTCTCTCTCTCTCTGAAGTCTGATCTCTCTCACTCTCTCGCACACAGCCATAGTATTTCTACTTCATGGCGATTGATGGTTGGTGACCAGGTGGTGACATGGCATGCATGCTGTCTGAGTATGATTTATTTGCAGGCGACGCGAAGAAGACGGCGCCGCTGAGAGAGCTGCCCGGCGCGGCGGAGCGGCTGGTGCTGTTCGAGGCGGACATGTACGATGCCGACACCTTCGAGCCGGCCATCGCCGGCTGCGAGTTCGTCTTCCTCCTCGCCACCCCGCTGCACCACGATACCCGCTGCACCAAGGTATGTGCCTGCCTGCTCCATTGGTTAATTCGATCGTGAGATCGATCGATCGATCATTGCATCATGATTCATGCGGTTTATCAATCGTGTGCTATCTTCAAATCTGATTTGATTTTTGTTGTCTCCATGTAACCATGTGTAGATGGTTTTTAATAATGGAAGAGTACATCACACGTCTAGCTAGCATCTCTGCACCAATAATTAATTTACACAACATACGATTAAATTTGATTTTGCATGTATGGAGTAATAGGTACTTCGTATAATCATTTTTAAATGCAGTTTTCCGTAACTATTTAATTTAAGTCGCATGTTGGAAATAGGAAATAATGGATATGCTATAGGTGCTGAGACTGAGTACTTGATCCGTTTCATATTATAACTAATTTAACTTTTTTATAAGTTAAACTTATCTAATTTGATTAATTTTATAAAAAATATATATAAATAACTGTACTATCAAATTGCTTTCATCAGATCGATCCACTGTATGTGCTAATAGTAATATTTAAAAAAACTAGTTAAAGTTAGAAAAAAATTAATTTAAAAACACTAACAATTTATATTATAAAACGGATAAAATATCTCTCGGTACTTTAGGTTAGTTGGCGATACTCCGTTCCTAGCTTGACTCGCGTGCATGGTCTGTTGTCATGTACTTGTACTTGCTTGCATCATATCATTAACTTTGCCTCAATTTTACTTCTAAAAAGCATCATATTTTAGGTCTCAATTTTACTTCTAAAAAGCATCATATTTTAGGTATCGTCTACGTACAACATAAATGTTTCTATATTATGTTTAATTATATATTCTAACCTCTAGTGTAAAATATAAGATATATAAGTTTTTTTACACGGTCTTCAATATA
>KE373345.1:463949-476816 GCA_000418225.1 Zizania latifolia | reverse complement strand
AACCGTTTTATTTACTAATTAAAACACAGCTCATATTATTTTTTATCATTTTGATTATTTATAAGCTATTCAAAAGATGTTTGCAGAATGGGTGATTCTTTTGACTCACTTGGACAACTCGATTGATGATCTTCTGTCTTGCCTACAAGAAAAGGTTTGTGTTATTACTGTACTCATCCATTGTCTCATAGCTGGTCCAAAGACCTTTTCACACAGAAAATGGCATCTTGTTCTGTGTAGAATCTGAAGGCAATAAGGCTCCTGGCAGAGAATACCAGAGAGACTAGGGAGGTGGCTTATAGATATGCTGTGGAGGGATGTGTTACTGTACTAACAATGCTACTTCTGGTGGTTGAAGACAAGATATCTGCATCAGTCTTCTGTTTTTGTTCGCTTCAATTTCAAGATATTTATTGTCTTTTGATTTTTTTTTTCTGTAGCGTTAGCACGAACACACTACTAGTTATGATTATGGGCATGTTTAGTATAGCTCTAATTTTAAGATTAATGCTAGATCTACTGTTTGTATAGTATAATAAAATAAAATAATTTTTTATTTTTAATCTAAAATAAAAAATTAAATTACTTAATTAAATAGTATCAATTTATCCGGATCCAAGATTTAGTGGAGCTAGTTAAACCAACTCTTAAAAATTGTAAAGTCGTGCCAAACGGGGTGCATATATATTCATCTGAAACTGAGAAGCAATCCACGCATAGCAAGGTAAGTGAAGGTTGAACCAAGAAACCTGTGCAATCGCGGAAAAAACGACCGATCGAATGAGCGCCACCACCGTCGCGAGGAAGCCAGCGGGGGAGACGGAGCGACGGCGGCAGAACAACCGGCGTCGGCGCCGGTCTCGCTCCGGAGTTCCAAGAGTCTCCTTCTCCAGCGGCGAGTAACAACCACTCGATCGTCACGGGAGAGAATCCTACAGCCGTCAGCGTGGTGACGAGGCCAATGGTATTTTGCAAATCAGTCCCTGGTTTGGGTCGCCACCAATCGTAGCGACCAGGAATTTTGCATATTAGGTCTCTTCCGCTTAGGCCGAATCGAGTCCAAGGCTGGAGGGCCATGCAATATTCGGCCATTCCATCACCCAAACGGCCCAACTCAAGACCCTGAGAACAAGCCGAGATCGGGTCGGTTGTTACGATCATACTAAATCAAAAATTTGTATAATAAAATAGAGAAAATTCTTATATATCACTAAAAATTTAGTTAACCGGTTTTTTGTCACTGAAGATCTGTTATTTCTGTATATGTTATTGCTTTAATTTTTCACACCTTGTTATGTCACTACTGTTATTACTGTTTACATAATATGAAAAGTCTAAATTGCTCTTGTACATGATTGTTTAATAATTTTATTTTATTTAGTAGATTAGAGGTTAATATGGTTATAAATGGACTAAAACCATAAGGCTACTCATATTTTCCTACTGTGGAGATTCCCATTTATGTGTTATGAGGTTGATGGTATTTTCGTTATTTACAAAAATAATGGTGGCTAACGGCTAGAATCTAACAAAAATGGAACGGTACTGGCATAAACGGGTGTAAAAAATTAAAACAATGATATATACGAAAACAACAACCTTTCATAGGCATATAAGAAAATTTTTCCAATAAAATAAAGTTATTTAAATTTTCATTTTTAGTTGAACGAGCATGCAAGCAACCTGATGAGACGAGTGTCCTTACACGAAAGAGACATGAACATAGAGCCCCACAGGCACCGACGCACCGGCCTCACCCATGCATTCATTGGACGCCAAACAAAGCTCCAAACAAACAGGCAGCAGTCACAAGTGTGTTTTCAGATGGGATCGACAGGTTCAGACAGACTAGGTACGATACGACTGCACGTACTACTACCCCGGCGTGAGCTTCCTTGTGCTGCTCCAGTGGTTGTAGTGTGGTTGATGTTCCAGTAGCACTGCATGCATAAGAGCTAGGTTTCAGATATGTTTTTAGGACAATGCAGTTTCGACTTAAGAGTTAGGACTGAAGTCACTGACCAGATCAACGAAATCTGCATGTTGCTTTTACTCAAGAGTAAACCGCCAAATTCGAGACGATCTATTTCTGGACGCAGCATATTCAGATTCAATGACAAGCTACGATTGACGATTAATGGTTTCCATAGGTTTCATAGTGTGCTTTTATTTGCTGCTGCCGGACTGTTGAAGACACATCGTGTACTCATGCATGTGTCAACTTGCAAAGCACATCAGTTTCTTGATGCATTCAGATAAGGTACAGGGCTAGATAACGAGCCGAGCAAAACGAGCAGAAAAGCCAACTCGGTTCAATGAAAGATGATTACATATTCACATATCAATAATTAAAGTATCAAACTAACAAATGAATCAAACAAAGAAAGGAGAGCCATTGAAATAAGATAATACGTAAGGTTTCATACTTTCATAACTAGATAACTCCACGATTCCATACTTGTTGATTCAAGTAATCATTGTCCTTCCCTTGAAAAAACAGTCCAAAATAAACATCACATACACAAACCTAACAAAAAGAAAGATGATTTGAAAAACAATCCAAGATTTGCAGGGGAGGAGGACTGATTGGATCGACATGCTGTTGTTGTGTGAGAGAGACAGAGCAATGAGGACACGAGCGCTGCTGCTGTGGCAATGCGAGATGCACAGGGGAGGGACGGAGTGTGTGTGTGTGTGTGGGGTGGGGGGGCGGGCAGACCACGAGCGGGAGAGATCTACTCACTGCTAGCTGAGTACTAAAATATCAACTTAACTCGTTAGAAAAACATAACGAGTTTTATCATGCTTATCACTGAGCTGAGCTAGCTAATGAGACACGAGTCACCCTTTTTTACCACGTAATCAGACATTCGGGCTCTTGCAGCAACTATATATAAGGCGATAAGCGAGAGCAGAGAGGACAAGGAAATAAACTGCATAGTCCACTCGCTCGACCGCTGTAGGAGGAGAAAGAGACGAGACCCGACGATGAGCAGGGTGTGCGTCACCGGAGCCAGCGGCTACATCGCCACCTGCCTCGTCAAGAAGCTGCTGCAAAGAGGCTGCGTCGTCCATGGGACCTTGAGAAATCTCGGTACTCTCTCCAGGCTCCGGCCATCTCTTGCTAGCTACAACGTACCTCTTATCAGGACATCTCTCTTTCCAAAATATTCAGCTGCAAAATTAAAGAACCATGCAAATACCCATCATTGGTCATGGCTCATGCGTGTGTATATATATGTGTACGTGTGTGTGTATATATGTGGTGATCGATAATTCGATATATATTTGACAGGGGATGAGAAGAAGACGGCGCCGCTGAGAGAGCTGCCCGGCGCGGCGGAGCGGCTGGTGCTGTTCGAGGCGGACATGTACGACGCCGACACCTTCGAGCCGGCCATCGCCGGCTGCGAGTTCGTCTTCCTCGTCGCTACACCGATACACCATGACCACCGCAGCACCAAGGTACCCACGGCTCTCGCCATGCCGCAGCTGCTGCAGAGGCGGTAGTGGTATTAGCGTCTAGTCCTTCAACTTGTTTTTTTTCTGGTTTTTCATCTAAGTTGTTTTACTTTTTAAACTTTTCCCGATCATGAGTGTTTTAGAATTTTTAGTCAGTGTTATCTTGTCATGTATATTTACTCTTGTTAAATAAATGTTATATTTCTCATAAATAAACAACTCATCTTTTCTAAAATAGAATAAAAGAAAAAATATTATTTGAGTTGATTTCTTAGTTCTTGTTCATAGGTCCAAAACAATCTATATAAAAAATCAGAATCAGAGAGAGCGTATCATTACTTATCATCAATTCGTAAATCAAATAGTTTTATTCATACATACCTCTTATCTACTTCTATAATAACTTTGCAATATTGTTTTCCTTATTAAAAATAGGACTATGGTTTTTTACTGTCACCATAAATCTATCAACTTTATCTAAAAAATAAATTACTGTGCGGAGGAGGGAGTAAAAGTAGGTGCAACCCTAATTAGGGTCTATTTGTTCTCGGCCACAAATTAACACGCTTAAGCTTAAGTCGTAGTCACATTTATAACTAGCAATATTCTATGATAAAAATAGAGTGTTTGGTTTATAACTAAGGTGGCGTTTGGTTATGTGGATGGGACTGAATGAGATCATCCCATTCAGTCTGTAGCGTTGTTTAGTTTACGAATAGGCTGAATGGGACCATCACCTTGAGGAAATATTTCCTTGAGATGCTAGATAGGCCCATCTAGTTTTTTGCTAAGATGAACTCATTCACTCCTTTCTCTAGCACGAGCACCACCTCCGGTGGCTCCTGTCAGGATTTGAACTTGAGACCTCTGACTCTGAATCTCTGATACCATATCAGTTCAACCTAAAAATTCTCCTCCGGTGGCTCCTGCTAGGATTCGAACTCGAGACCTCTGACTCTGAATCTCTGATACCATATCAGTTCAACCTAAAAATTTAAGCTAATGGAGAAAGGTAAGTAATTTACTTTATATTTTAACACCGAGGACGGAGAGGGCAGGGCGATGGCTCTTCTCCGGCGGCTGTTCGCGCACCACGGCACTGTGGCGGCAAAAAACAGTGTCATACTTTTACAGCAAAAAGTATGGTGAGAGAGGTTTTGAGATGTTGTCAATATCATTTTAGTAACGAAACTAAATAATTAATAAACTAGTTATAACAATTTTTGGCTGGAGTGCTCTTAGTCTGACGAGATATACTGTATATACAAGTTATTTCCATGTTTTTTTGCAGTACAAGAGCACCGCCGAGGCGGCCCTAGACGCGACGCGCATCATCCTGCAGCAATGCGAGCGGTCCAAGACGGTGAGGCGCGTCATCTACACGTCCTCCGTCACCGCCGCCTCGCCGCTCCGGGAGGACGGCGGCGGCTACAAGGACTTCATCAACGAGTCCTGCTGGACTCCTCTCGGCCTCCCCCACTACCGCTACAGCAATCCGACGGCGGCGGTGAATCTTGTAATTCATCGATCCACTAAGCATTCCTCATCCGAAAAATAATTAATCAGCAGGCTGCACGCGCGCATGTGCACAGTTTGCAAGTGACACGAGCTGTGTGCTTCGTAGGGTTATGCATCATCCAAGACACTCACTGAGAAGGAGTTGCTGAGGTACAACGAGCGGGAGAGGAGGCCGGCGTTCGAGGTGGTCACCCTAGCTTGCGCGCTCGTCGGCGGCGACACTGACACCACCCAGGTGTACCACATGCTTAGTCTGCCGCTGATCGTGGCGCCGCTCACCGGCCGTGAGGTATACCACGGCGCCCTCATGTTCTTGCAGGCCCTGCTGGGCTCCCTGCCGCTGGCACACGTCGAGGACATCTGCGACGCACACATCTTCTGCATGGAGCAGTCGTCCATTGCTGGCCGCTTCCTCTGCGCCACCGGCTATCCCAACATGAAAGACTGCGTCGACCGATTCGCCATCAAATACCCGGAGCAGATGAAGCTCAGAGAGTACGCGCGCTTGTAACCGATCATGCATGCATGCTGTTTCTTGTTCAATTCAATTATTTCCAAGTTTTGATTTGTTTATATGGTTGCTGTTCGTGTGATTTTCATAGGGTGGCAGGGGAGGGTGTGAGGGTGCAAGCTGACACAAACAAGCTTGTGGATTTGGGGTTCAAGTACAAGTATGGCGTGGAGGAGACGCTGGACGGCAGCGTGGAATGCGTCAGGAGGCTGGGATTGCTCTGATGTGCGGCGTGCAGTTGCCGGGCAATGAACTGAACTCGATCGGAGCATTGAAGCAAGCTAAGCTGGTGTTAAATGATATTCAAAGTTGAACCAAGTACAATAATGGAAATGATGGAGCATGTTGTAATATGCTATATTGTTAGACAACATCGATGTTATATTCTGTTAATTACGGCCGATTTCACCACGTCTCGTCTCGCTCTCGACAGAGCCGATGATGCCGGCCGCAGCGCACGCGCGATTGATGCTGCTGGAGCATCCCACAGCATGCATGCTTCTCCTTGGCAATTACTGCAAAATGCTGCCTCCCCTTTAGCCCTTTACCCGGCTATTATGCCGCTCACTGTGAGGTACCATGTGCATGGGCAACAGTGTGTTGACGCCATCATCGACTGCGACGCAGTGCACAGCTCGGTAGGCTGACTCCATCATCTCGTCGAGTGGCAGCTCGGCTTAAGCTAAACGCACTGATATCATTTCAGTAACCTGCAACATTGCAGCTGCATGTTTTGGAGGAGTAATTTCAACACCGCTGGGAACCTGCTACTCGACGCAGCCATGGAACCCACTTGAATTGAATCAGAAACGAGCGGCCGCTTCAGTCACGCAGTGTGTTTATCACCTAGCAGCTACGAGCTAAAACAGCACTACGCATGGCAACAAGAACGACCATCCATTCCTACCTAGGCTTGAAGCCATCGGGGAGAGAGCGACATCCTAGCCGTCCGGTTGTCGTGACCGACGGCTCAGATAGACCAACCTGCAAAGTATGAGATTCCTAGAGGAGTACATGACAGGAGGAGGATGACAAGTTGATAACACCCTAAAAGATGGCATTGTCCCAGCAACATTCTCATTCCAACCAACCTTGATGAACTAACCTACAGGCTGCAATAGAATACAAGATAAAGCTGGGGAAAAAGAGAGACCAAGACAAGAGTCCTTGCATGAAAGAGACAACCATCCTACCAAATTACAGAGTGCAGAACATAAAAAGGAACACAGGATGCACCCCCACCCTCACACCCATTGACACCAAACAAGAAGTAGGCACTAGTGGGTTTTCAGACGGGATGACAGCTTCAGAAGGATTGGGTTTCTCTTCCCTTTTTTTCACAGATCATCACATTGCTCCTGAAAATAGGAGTGTTGCTTCTAAGGATTAAACCTCATGCGAATACGATGAACGTGAGGAGCACAGCGACAAAGAAGGCGGCTAGCCCAGCTCTTGGATGCAACCCTGATACCGCCGCGGTGTCCACGCTACTTGTGCCTGTTGGCCCTAGCCCACCCAGCCCGGTGCCAGTGGTAGTCCCTGTCCCCATGCCGGTGCCAGTGGTTGTGCCGGTACCAGTACCAGGTGTGAAGGTTCCTGGGGTTGCTCCAGTTGCACCTCCAGCGGTAGTAGTGGTTGGTGTTCCAGCAGCACTGCGTAAAGGAAGGAAATGTTGTTAAGCATATTGAAATTGCAATTCAAGGGTTAGTACTGAATCAAAGAAATCTGTATGTTGCTACTAAATGTGAAGTGGCAATTCAAGATGATTTCAATGCAATGACAAGCTAGGAAAAGGTTCATTAATTCCACTGTTGTCGTAATGAGATTTTTTCTGCTGCCTGCATTTTGAAGACACGTCACTCTTGGCGTGTGCCTTTTTATGTAATTGCTGAGTTACAAAACTAACTTGAAATAACAAATGAACTTGGTTCCTAATGGTGACATGGACTTGGCGCTTTGGTATTTTTCAACGAACCAAGGCGTGTGTGACTTCAACAAGGAGGCAAACGACCCAAACAACCCTTAGTAAAGGTGGTCATTGGTAAGGCATGGCTTAGTTCATTTCAGATGGTTTTGTCCCATTCTGTTCTATTTACTGTTCATAATTAAAAGAACCTTGGCTGTGTGGTGATGCAGAGATTGGGATGTAATTCATCTTCCTTATCTAAAGAAAGTTCACAGTGTCTAGTTCTGCAGTTTAGAAAGCGCATATATTGTAACTGAAGGCACACAGTTGTGTTTGAAAGAATCCTCTGCTCAAACACAATGCGGAAGGTCTCATTGTTAGTTAACAGTTTCCAAAATGCAACATACGAAACATCAACTGTCCTTAGTGATACTTCATGACACACAGTCAATTAAAGGGAAGTTAACAATGTACCTTGCACTAGCAGGGTAGGAGCAGCCAGAAACACCTGCAATTGAAGAAAATATGATATTATGTGAGGAATAGATATGTCTCCAATTGATCGAGAAAATAACGAAAAATGCATGGATTGTTATCGCACTCCAAAATTCAGACTTTTTTGGATATCTTAAAACCCAAATGTATTTTCATGCTTGACATAAAAATCTTCTGGATTAAATGGCAGAACAAAATTTCCCTAATCAATATTGATTAAAAAATAGCATTGACATTTCCTTTTCCTTTGTCCTAACTGACCAAAAGCTGAAATTGCAGCCAAAATATCAGACTGAGAGACCTTATAATTGAGTTAAGGTGACACAAGCAAACAAGTTTAAAAACGTCAACATACTCTAAGGTTGTAATGCAAGTTGCATTATGTAATGCTTGCATTGTGCAACATGCATATAATGAATCTGATTCCATTAGCCGTGCAGCCCGTTCTTCACATTTCCAGCCCGCGGCATCCAAACATTTATAATCATACAAGTGCAGCACCTGCACGAAACTTAAGTCCGTGCAAATGCTCAATGACAACCAGTACTAAAACGTGTGTTCTTGAATTGCAATGCAGGTGTAAATCAAGCAGTCAACACATGCTGGGAGACCGGGCGGGCCGTTTACTTGGGTCGCTGGTGGTGAGCACGGCGGTGCCGGTGAAGTCGCAGGTGGCGCCCATCGCCCTGTTCCTCTGGAAGTAGCTGTTGGCCGCCCAGGAGCAGTGCGCCGCGACGGTGTTGGGGTTGTAGCACTGCCCCTGCTCATGGATGGAGGTGCAGTCGGCCCCTGCCCCACATGCGTAGTCGATGGTCTTCTGCAGCGCCGCCTGAGGCTGATCTGACTTGCACACGCACCAATCTGCGCAAGAACGGCAGGAAGATTAGCGCCAAAGATTAAAGATCAGAGAAGCTTGTGCGGTTTCTTGCATGAAAGGTGGCTCTTTTATGCCAGTTTCTTGATGCGCATGCCACGAAGTGCGCGAACGAAAGGGATGGATGAGGAATGTGACAAAAGCAGCAAAAAGAAATGGAATCGTCTGCACAGACAGAGCACAAAAACTAGGGGAAATCCATTTCTTCCATTAGCATAGCATAGCAACGATTTAGCTTGTTTTTTAAAAAAGAAAAGGATGGTTTTTATTTTAAAAACAGCATAGAAGAACACATCTTCAGTAGGGGAGAGAATGAGACTCCTTGTTCTTACCTGTTCTTCTTGAGTAATTTTCTTCGAAGCAGACGAACAACAAGAGCTCAGCACAGGGCTACTATACTGTTTGACATAAAGCGGAATCTAGAAACAACGAAGCTCTATAAATCATCGCAAAAGTGAGAGGAAATCTCTTCTCTTTCAAACATAATCACAGATGAAAACAAGCAGAAGCATCCCAGAAAAAAAAAAAAAGAACAAGCCCAGCATCTACCGACCACCCAAGAAGTAGAACACCGCGTGAACGCATCCTCCCGTGGGGCAAAAATCCTCAAAACTCCAGGTACCAAACTTTACCAACGAAAAGAAAGAACACGGGAGAAATCTAACGAAAGGGGGAGAGAAAGGTTAAAAAAAAAGACCGGAGATAGCTCGCTCACCTGAAGCGACGAGAGTGGACGACAGGAGAAGCACCAGCGCAGCCACCAGCGCAGCCGCCTCCATGACGAAACTGGAAGCTACAACCAGCAACAAGAGAGGAAGAAGCAGGAACAGGAGAGATTCTTGGCTGCCTCGAGCGCTTCGTTTCTCTCTCTCTTTGCTCCAGAGAGATGGAGATTATCAGATTAGAGTTAGAGATGACGAGACCGGAGAGAGAGGGAGAGAGTACACTGGCGGTGGCGTCCTGGACTACTGGCGTCAGGACAGCGGCAGCAGCAGCCAGCAGGGGAGTGTGTGTGATGTGCTGAAACGAATAGATTTAATATTGAAAAGTTGATAGACTATTTAAAAATAATTTTTTTGACGAATTTTATATACGAATCCTTAGAGAAATTATACTGCCCCGTCGTAATTTGAGCCAATAATCCACATTTTAGGTGTTTAAAATGCGTATCGCATCGGCTTAGTTTTGATTTTGTTTACTTCCAGCATCGAAACTACCTACCCATCTGAACCTCTGCTCTGAAATTTCGATTTAATAATTTTACCGTCTGTTCTGTATAATTGTTCGAATAAAGAATAACACTATCTCATTGTATTTACCTAATTAAAATATTTTTACTATCTTCTCTATCAATCAGTGGTTCTGCAAATTAGAAACGGTAAAATTATAAAAAAGTGGGTGATATGGAGTAATAAAATTGTAAATTTATATGAAAAAGACAGTAAAAGAGATATATCGATGCAAATTCACTAATCAAAATTATACATAAAATATAACAGAAAGATAACAATTATAATATACCCATTTGAATGCCAATGTGCACGCATTTTGACTTTTTTTTCTTTTTTTTCCGCATCAACGGTTGCGACCTCTCGGAGACAAAAGGCGCAGCCACCACCTTTTGCTTTGCTGCCATTTGCAGTATTGCTTCCTTGCGTTCACCGCCCAACGGCCAGCGTATTTCGTGTGGTTTTGCCCATTATTGCGTGCAATTAATAAGCAGATATTGCGGTTTTATTCTTCAGCGCGGCATGGTCTATCCGAATTATCAAGCCATAAATTTACATCTTTTTCAGGGTGAACGGAGTAGCATTTTTAGCAAACGCAAAAAGAAGAATCAAAGGACCTGTTTAGATGTCTAGATTTTTAGTTTAGATCATCGGGTGTTGAATCTAAAAATAAAAATAAACTAAGGATATATTTAGAGATTTATAAATTCTGATAAGCATATGGTAAATATCTAATCGGTAAGAATCTAATATTTTTTAACTTTTAGATTATAATTTATTTTCAGATTCCACAGCTACTCAGTATCACAGTCTAGATATAAAATCTAAACCATTTACAAAACTTCAGATTCTATGGGTAGCTGTAACTGAAAAAAACGTTTCCAAACCAACACTAGAATACAGAAAGAAACACTAATTTTTTCAAATTCATGCATTATATAATCACTAGCTTATTCGGTCTAAAACTAGCTAAACAGAACAAAAGCATGCAAGGATAGGTCCAACCGTCCAAAAAGAGGAATGGAGCTACAGTTTTCACTGGGCTGCACCTCGGGTACATTATTTTCGGTTGGTGTGTTGGTAGGGCCCACGAAGCCAGAGCCAAGTAGGCCACTCCACTCCTCTGCCTTGGACCCTTGGTCCCCTTTGCAATTGACCACATTCACCCTGCCAGATCCGACCACTCGACCAAACCGCTCTCTCATGTTAATCATCCACCAGTAACATCAATTCCATCTCACGCCGGATACAGGAAGGCGTGTGCTTGCCCTGGAAATTTTTTAATAAAACATAAGCAATTTCAAAGTATTATTTGTCTTATTAATTGTCTGCATTTAATTTTCTTTGTATCTTATACTCAACCACACTCTCACTTGTAATCAGTTATCGTTTGATATTATAGTTTTTTCTCATCAACTTTATTTTTCGCTGAATAACCTATGAATTTTATATTGTTTTGGTGATTTGGTCTACAGACTTCTGTTGACAATAGCCACACCCCAGATGCAAATCATGCAACCGCGCGCGCGCGGGCGGGAGGGCGAGCTAAGAGACACCGGCAAACCGACGGCGACCTCTCTGCACGCACGCACGCACGCGACGCCGCCACGCTGTCCATCGCCAGCGACGCGTCACCCGAAATCGCCCCTCCGGACTTCCGGCCTCCTGCTTCAACACCGGTGGGTCGCTGCCTCGGCGTTCCGACTTCCGAGAGCTGCTACTGTTGCCGCTTACCACTTTTTATTTAGCCGGAAACGACGACGGCGGCGAGGCTACCGCCGCCGGGCAGCCGCGCCCGCCTTTTGACCGGAGGCTGCCTCGACTGGGTTGGGTGGTGGAGCCGTGGAGGGGAGGGTTACGCGAATATATGCTGCTGTTGCGACTGGACTCCCGAATCATTGAACTGCACTGTGCACTCACTCCCCCTATTTTTTTATCCTCCATTCCTCCTCTCCAGCTTTCGAGTCTTACTTACGGAATCGAATATGAAAACGGGCAATGTGCAGACGGCAGCGCAGCATGTCGCCATTGGCCTAACTCGAACAATTTCTTAGTGCCAATGCAGTTTAATATAGTACCACGGCAGGGGACAAGTTCGGTGGCAAGCTCATAGTATAATCGGGACATGAACGGCAGATTAATGCAGAGCTTGAACTGAGGCAGGATCAGCAGTGCAGTTCAGAAGTGTGTGCAAAACAGTTGGAGCGTGGTGTGCACCGAGGATTAAACTAGCCACCATGTGCACTGCTTCGAGGATTAAACTGGATACCGGAGCTTGAGGAGGCCCAGTGGTAAACGGCCATTGGACAGCAGCTGCCAGATCTTAGATGCGCTGATCGACGACAGGGGTCAACACGACGTTAGGTAGCAGAGAAGTGCAAGACTAAGAACAGATCAGAATCTTTTCCGTTTTCTCTTCTCTCTTCTGTACCCGCAACCATGGCGAGGGTTCTCCGGTCAGGTATCTATGGTTGGGAACCGGCTCCCCTGACTTTAGGGGATGACTATCCTCTGTAGTCATCTGAATTATCTAAAGCGGATCCTATCACATATAAAGCTCCTTTCGTTATTTATTGGATCTCAATCGAACGGTGTAGAGAGGACAATTGTCCTCTACGCGAAGTCGACTGTAGAGTATCTCAAATCTCATGTTAGGCTCAGATAGGGTTTCTCTTTCTCAAAGAAAAGCCGGGAGCTCTGCCAATCAATTGAGGCTAGAAAGAAGCATCATATGTTTAGTCTATTTGTCTAAAGCACGCGTAAACTCAGGGTTTCCTCTTGCTCGTGCAAGTCATTAAGTCTAACCACTTCTATGCCATTGTTAAGGAAGAAGTGGACCTATAAAATACTCATTCTCATTCATTATATAAGT